>PVIU01011905.1:0-62479 GCA_004026605.1 Ondatra zibethicus
AAAAAATAATGACTTCAATTTCTTTTCTGTTCATGCTGCAGTTATTTAGTAAAGCCCTTTCCCCTTTAATTTCCAAGAGATTTGGGTGACTTCTGTTTTTTTCTTTTTCAGTTAATTTTCTGTCTTAGTTTGCAGTCTGCGAATGTAAAACGCATTGTGTCTTTTTAGCATTTATTGAGGTTGTCGCCATGAACTACTGCATGGTAATTATTCTTGTAAGTAATATCCATGGAATGAAGTTTATTTCATATGATAAACAATCTTATTAGTTATACTAGTCATATCTTTATGGGGCTTTGTTCTGTAAAATAGAGTTGTTTCAAATTCTCATTAACAAAACTAATTTTTCTCTCAGTCTTGCCTTCTGGGAGAGAAGTTCATGACTATTTTGTTTTCATTGTGGAGCAGATCACCCCGCACTACAAATGGCTCTCTTAGTACGTGTGAAATTAGTCTACTATTTTCTTTGCTTTGATCTCCTAGTCCATTTGATTTCTAGCATTTTGATGTCTTTATGCAGAGTTAGTTTGAAGTTGAATACTCTTTAGTTTTAAGTGAATTAAATTATTTTGTTTAGATTCTGTGTATGATTTTTATTTTTGTCACCTTCCCTCTTTAGTTTAAACATTTGTTACTGGAATCTCCCACTACCCTCTAGTTTTCCTTTTCTCCTTACTGATTTAAAACTAAAAATTTTCACTTCAGTTAGGGAGTATTCAAGACAGTTGTAGATTGTTTCAACTTCAGTAATAGTTAATTTAATTAAAAATGTTTGAAACTAAAGTGCATCTAACTAGATAAAGATTTTTGAATGTTACATAAAATGATTCAGCACATTTTCCTATGCTCCTTTTATACTGATCCCTTAATGTTTTTTAGGGTTATACATTGGGGTTGATATGTTTATTCAGTTATAAATTTCAGCTTTATATTTTTCTTTCAAGTGTCAGCTTTGATTTTTTTGGATGTGTGAATGTGTGTGGTGTGTACACATGTATGGACAAGTGATGTGCACATGCACACACCCAGAGACTAGAAGATGATGTTGAGTGTTCTGCTCTCTCATTCTCCCCTTTATCCCCTTGAGACAGAATCTCTCAATGCACCTGGAGCTAAGCTGATGACCACAAGCCTCAGCAACCCTCCTAACTTTGCCCCCATCCCTCAGTGCTGGGGTCACAGGTGCATCCCTGTTAATGCCCAGTTTTTATGTGGGTGCTGGGATTTGAACTCAGGTCCTCATTCTTGCACAGCAAGCTCTCTTACTTGTTAACCCTAGCACCTGACTGTTCTTTGACCTTTGTAATTATATGTGGCAATGAACCAACCCACCCAGTGTCTGTCCTCCTTCTAGCTTTCTTTCCTTTGAAATAGGCTTTGGTCCATACATACAAATGCAACTCGAGTTTTACTTGGTTATGTGTCCACACCAGTTTTACTTTATGTATGTGTCTTAGGCAGTGTTCTATTGCTGTGAAGAGACACCATGACCACGGCAACTCTTATAAAGGAAAACATTTAATTGGAACTTGCTTACAGTTTCATAGGTTTGGTCTGTTATCAGCATGGAGGGAAGAATGGTGACACCTAAGCCGACATGCTGCTGGAGGAGGTGAGAGTTCTACATCAGGACCTACAGGCGGCTGGGAGGAGAGAGAGTCACTGGGCCTGAAACCTCAAAGCCCACTGCTTGTGACACATTCCTCCAACAAGGCCACGTCCTAATCCCAAGTAGTGCCACTCCCTGATGACTAAGCCACTCCTATTCAAACCACCCCAGGATGTGAAACCATCTCACTAAATTTTGCTCATTTAAATGTGAGCAGAGCTATGTTTACAATCTCCTTATCGATTTTCTATAAGGAAACCACAAACTATTTGCCCACTCTCTGTTGCCCAGTGGCCATGGCCTAGAATACAGATGTGATTGCTCAGCCACCTCTGACCATACACATGGGAATGGCACTCTTAGAGGTGACAGTGCCCTCAGATAGGGATGGAGCCTCAAGTGGAATCTGCCTTTCCACTCCTAGGAGGAGAGAGGAGTAAGGTATAGTCCAATGGCAGCTGTTTCATTTTGTCCTAGCTCATTATTTAGCCTTAATCTCTGATACACCATTATGTCAGTATTTTTTTATCAATTTTAATATAGCATTTTATTAGTTCTTTGAGAATTTCACACATATATACATTGTATTTTGATTATACTCAATTACACTCCTCTGTATAACTCATCCCAGATCCACCCTTACTCCTTAATTCCCTCCCAACATCAAGCCCTTTTTCTTCCCTTTTTTTGCAACCTGCTGAGTCCAGCTTGTACTGCCCACATATGGACAGTGTGGGGCTATCTGTTGGATTATGGTCGGTCTGCTGAGGACCATATCCCTAAGGAGAGTGGCTCCCCCTTCCCTAGCAGACATCAGCTGCCCATTTGCATTAGTATTTGAAATTGTTCACCATCAGATTCCAAGTCTCACTTTGTTTTCTCCCTCAAAACTCTGAAGTACTTTTGTTTCTAGTAAATTCACATGACGAGTAGATTTTTAAAGAATTGCTCATATTGTCTTGCATGAGAATGAAATGATCAGCACATTTCTTTGCTGCCCAACTTTTAAAGATACTGCCGGTGTCTTTCTGGGTCACTGAGATAAGCCTGCTCCTCATAGTCCATTGCCTGAATGAATCATCGTTTCATCATGTTAGAATTTAATCACTTAACATGTTTATATATAGTTGAGCAATCTATTGACATCTATGTGTTCATTCTTTTGCTGCTTCAGACATTTCTGCTTTTTTCTTTCTAGTGGGTCTCCATTGGTTACTGTTCTTTCTTTTGTTAACTTTTATGTGCTGAGTTTTTTTCCACCTCTGTCATTTTTTGAGAAGTTCTCTAGGTTGTTACTAACATTGTTTTCTGTCTTAACTCTGTCATTTACAAGTTATAATGAACATTTTAATTGTCTCTATTTTACTATGGTTCTTGAATATTTCTCTGGCTTTTTCTGATACCTCAATTTTCATCTTGGTTTATCTTTTATTGCACTGAGTCCATGATCACTTACATTTCATTGAGATTAACAAAAACCGCAGAAAGAATATAAACTTTTATTTCTACTTATTTTTAGGGCAGTAGCTAAGTTGTTTACTGTATGTCACAGAGGACCTTTATTTTAAAGGCAACTCTTTGTCCATTTGGATTTGATGTCTTAAAGGTGAACAAAGAATTATTTTTCTGGGCCTGTTATTTGTCAAGTAGTATGGTGGTTTCATTCTCTTTGAGTTTATGTATTAGTTACACCTTTATTGCTATCAACTCTTCAGCTGGCAGCCAATGTCATGAGCACAACCTCCAGGAAATTGCTGGTACGCAGCAGCCATTTAGAACAGCTTTGCTGGGGAGGGTAAGAAATTCATTTTAGCTGTTGACTTTCAAAGAAAAATAATAGATGTGAGTTTCATGCTGAGAACCATGCAGAACTGCCATTCCCAAAGGTGTCTAATTGCCTGTGGGAAAGTCTTGTTTGTTTGAAAATCCTCTGAGTGTTCATGAAAATTCATAGAAGTTGGTTTTGTACCCCGCTCTGAGTGTGGAGACTGTAAGAAGTTGTGCCTGAAAACGTCTGTGGGAAGTCAGTAATGAGAGGAAGCAGCCACTCACAGCCTCGATAAACAATGTCCACACAAAGGGAAGCACTGTGGAAGCTTGTGGAAACAGCCATTTACGTAGCTCGATGCGCTTCCATCAGCTCCTCCAGTTGCTGAACCCTGTCTGTCTCCGTGATCCTCAGGCAGGTCCTGTGAGAGTAGCAGAAAGATCAGCAAGAGACAGGCCTTATTCACCTGGCTTTGGACCTTACATCTAACCTTACATGACTCCATCTAGCATTTTTCAGATGTGAGTTAATCTGTTTATATGTCCTTGACCATCACATTGTGCAAATGGCTTTTATTCTAGTGATCTCAGGCTGTGGCAGCTGCAGGCTTCCGCCTCTGGTGTGGGAGGTCCTTTTGTTTGCATTGCTTTTATTGGTTAATAAATAAAGAAACTGCTTTGGCCTGTTGATAGAGCAGAACTTAGGTAGGCAGGGAAAACTGAACTGAATGCTGGGAGAAGAAAGGCAAAGAGAGAGATGCCAAGGAGCTGCCACCAGAGTCAGACATGCTGAAACTTTGCCAGTAAGCCACTGCCACGTGGTGATACACAGATTAATAGAAATGGGTTAAATTAATATAAGAGTTAGCCAACAAGAAGCTAGAGCTAATGGGCCAAGCAGTGATTTAATGAATACAGTTTCTGTGTGATTATTTCAGGGCTGAGCAGCTGGGAAACAACAAGCAGCCCCTCCCCCAACAGCCTCGGGTGTGGTGTGGCCCTTGAGCTCCCACCCCAACTTGATTGCCCATTTGCATTTTTTTAACAGTACCTCCCATCTGACTTCATCCAACCCATACTTTGGCTGACTTGATTTTGGTTCTTAATTCAGTTACTACCCAACCCCAACACTGAAAGTCTTTCATGACATATGAAATGAAATGTCTAGCAAATCCACCTTCAATGTACATGTGTGTAACAGTGACTGTATCTTAAGTTTTGAGAAAGGGTCTCACTATGTAGCCCAGCATGCGTTCAAAAGCAGGCTCTCCCTACTTCAAGCCTCCCAAATATTGCAAGTACAGTCATTCACACTACTCTTACACTATACCATGATTTTACAAAATGTACATATTATAAAACCTCTAAACTGTCACTCCTAAAAAAACCACCCCAAACAAAATTATATAAATTTATAAATAACAACAACAAACCAATGGGAATACTTTTCTATCCTCTATATTCTGAATAATAAATTCTTCAGAGACATTAGGACTACATGAACCAGAAGACTGTTCATTTTTACTGGTTGGTTTGCTGTGGGGTTCAACAATCACATAGTTACACAACTCCCTCTTAAAGCAGGGATCATTATTGTACTATCTTTTTCTCTTCATATATGCTTCCTGAGAAATAATAAAAAAAAAGTACCAGCAGGAATGCATTCTACTTAGAGAACGAGAAGGGCAGGAAAGGAGAGGATTGGCGAAACCAACGCCTTAAACAAATCATATTCTTATCAGGATAAACTTATTCTTTAAACTAAGGAGATTAACCAAGTCTAGGTATTCTCTAGGTACTAGCGACAAAGCTTTTTTGAGATAAATGGCTAATGGTTCCTAGCCTGTTCCTAGCCTTGTAACGTTTGTATTACCCAGAAGAATCGTGAAGCCAATCTGACCTCACAAGATCTGTTGTCTTTCTATGCCATTCCAGAGAGCAGACAAGTTACAGAGGTACAGGCTTTGGGCATCTAACAATTGGTGGCTTTCAATTTGTATCGGCGGTATTTATTACAAAACTGTAAGGGAAAAGCTAAAGCAGAGAACTTACTGTTGTTTTGTTTTGAGATCGGCTCTCACTCTCCATCCCAGGTTGGCTTGGAACTCACTTTGAATTTTGAGCTGGCACGAACTCGTGGTCCTCCTCCCCTGCCCTCTTAGGAGCTGGGACTGCAACTGCACATGATCATGTTTAGCTGCTCGTGGATCGCAACACAGGCGAGGGGAGCAGGGAGTGGCCCCTAAGAAGGAGGCCATTGTGAAAGACAGCATCCAGTGGGATTTTAACTTATTGAGTCTAAATACATTTGTAAAGCAATTCAAAACTAATATGTAATAGAAGAGACCAGCAGCAGTGGCAGATTGAGAAAGGGAGTTGACACACGATGTGATCCCCTTAAATGAGGGAGGGTTATTAGAATGAAGGTCCTCACGCCTTTAACAGCAGACAGAAACAAAATAATAGCTAGAGAAGTCTCCACACTTTAAAGGGAGAGAGAGGCTTCTTTTTTAAAGCCCGTAGAGGTGCTTCATTGATAAGAAGGGTGACAGAGAGTGGGGAGGGAGACAGACATGAGAGAACAGGGATAGTGGGGGTGTGGGGCAGGCCAGAAAAGCATCTCCCAAGAAGAGTCTTCAGAACAGTCTCTGAGTCTCAGACCGATCCCCGGAACAGAGGGCAGTTCTGACTTTGTCCACCTTTTCGGGAGTGGTGGGAAGGTTCCCATCACATGCCTTATTTCCACACAGGGTAGGTAACAGAGTGTGGAGGGTCCAGGTGCTGATGAAGCCAGAAACCAGGGACTGTTTGCTCTTAGGCCGCAGCATGGACAGCTTCTTAATTGTTCAGAGAGAGCTGCAGGGAAGTGGGGCCTGATGTCCTCAGGCATGGAATCTGGAATAAAGGTACAGACTTATGTTTTAACAAAAAACTTTTATATTTTTACTTTAAATGAAATTCAAAATTTTAATTTTTTGTGTATATCTAAATTGCAAACTTGAAAATTTTCAGAAATATCATCATCCCTGGTCTTCCTCGTGAATTCTTGGTGTTTGTTTTGCTAGGGTACCTGCTGTCTGTTTCATCGATTTTTAGCTATTCGCGTTATTTTTATTTTTCATTTTTTTCATTTTTTTAGCTTAGCTTTCCCTTTTGTTTCCTCAGTACAACACTTTAATCTCATTATCTTTTGTTGTTTCTTGGTATGGTTTTATTCTTTTAAATTAATTCACAATTTATCTCTCAGCTGCTTTTTGAAGTCATCATTTATTATGAGTGTAGGTTCTAGAGATGCACCTTGTGGACTATACGGTTGTTAAACACAACTAAGATGGATCGTTGCTTGTGGTAGAACTTCCTACCTCAGATGGCCATGTTTCCATAGTACCCATGATGCCTGGAGGGCTTTAGATGCTTATTAACTAAGGTTGGCAAAGGCTTTTGTGACCGAGAGCATGTGTGATGGGATCACAGTGTGCCTACCTCAGGCCATGGTAATAAGAACATTGAGTGTAATATTTACTTATTATAGAGAAGTGATGTAGCTTCTTATCTTTTAAAGTTTTAGATTAGTGTGCAATGATACTTGCAGGAATAAATGTTTATAAACTCATATATTTCCTTTCCAGTTAATAGGGTGGTCAAAGGAAAAGTCATTACTGCTCAAACCTCCAGGGGCAGCTTGTAAGGGAAGCACAGTATTCGATTTGTAGGAGGCTTCCAAGCTTGCTTCTGTGGACAGTAAAATGTTTTCCGGAGCAAAGTAAATCGATAGGGATTATGAATCTTAACACAAGGTAGAACACACAGACTTAAAATTCTTCCTTTTTGTTCACATACAGTTTCCTTAATGATTTAGATGCTCTTCTGCATACACGCTAGTCACACAAAACAGGATTGATCTAAACTCGAATTACTCTCTATAATTTGGAAAAAATAGCCCACATTTTATTTCAGAAACAAATTAAGGTGTCTACAGAAGACTGTGTCTCAAGATTTTCCTGAGAGTTCAAATAAAGTCACAAAATGAACCCACTGAGTTTTCAAGCAGCCTGGTGGTTGCCAGGCAATCCAGCTGAGCTCTTCACCTTCTGTATGCAGCTGAAATCCTGGCCATTTCAATCCACAAATGGAAAATCTT
Source organism: Ondatra zibethicus (assembly GCA_004026605.1). Classification (NCBI taxonomy): domain Eukaryota; kingdom Metazoa; phylum Chordata; class Mammalia; order Rodentia; family Cricetidae; genus Ondatra; species Ondatra zibethicus. Next base: position 7,518 of record PVIU01011905.1, read on the forward strand.
CCCCCTGTGTGAACCTTCCTGATTTTCCCTCATTACCTTTGCCCAGGAATGATGTAGGGTTTGCTCTGTAACCTTGGGGCATGGGAAGAGGCAGCCATTAAGTCATAACCTAATGCTTGTTCTATAATGAAGGCTGGTCCTGCAATTAGCCCCTGTCTGGAAGATCACCGCATTAGCATAACAACTGATGATCTTGTTCCATTTTCAACATAATGGTTTTAAATTTAATATATTCAACTCATAGTCTCATTAGGGGCTGTTAGTACAACAAAGGTGTTTGGGGAGCATAATTAAACACTGATTTAATCATAATGCTGTCATACATGCAGTAAAGGGCTGAGAATGTTAAGTCATTCCAGAAGCAAGAGGAGAAATGCATTGAATCTTTAATTCTTATAAATTTAGGGATCATTTCTCCTTTCGACAATATTTTGAATTCATTACTTTCTTAAATTCTAAATGACAGCTTCCTAGTTCAGGGCTCCAAGAGGCCTAGTGCTTCTTGGGTTCTGCTTTGTGTGAGATTCGCTTTCCTTTTCTGAGTTCCTGAAGAAGACTATAGGCATAGTTCTTAGGTTATTAAATGGTCTATTTCAACAGCTTGATGTTCAAAGGGGTGCCTACCTATCATCTATATATTGTATCTCCATCATCCATCTATCTATCCATCCATCCATCTATCCATCATCCATCATCTATCTATCTATCATCTATCTATCTATCTATCTATCTATCTATCTATCTATCTATCTATCTATCTATCTATCTATCTATCTATCTATCTATCTTATTCATCCATCCATGCATCCATGCATCCATCCATCCTTTGAACCATCCATCTACCTACCGACCGTCCTATCTACATACTTGTCTGTGCTGAGGTTCTGAGGATTAAAGGCAGGGTCTCTTGTGTATTCTGGGCAAACACTTTACTGTGGAGTAACATTACCAGACCTTTTATTTTTGACATTGCCAGACATCCAGAGGCATACTTTCATCATATCCTGCTGCTGGTTTAGCTTCCTTTCTGTTGCTGTGATAAAACACTGTCCAAAAGCATCTTGGGAGGAAAGAGTTTCTTTCATTTTACATTACCAGGTAACAGTCTATCACTGAAGGAAGTTGGGGCAGACACTCAATCTAGAAACAGAGTAGAGTGCATGGATGGATGCAGCTTACTCTCTTCTCTTTGGCTACTTTAGCTAGCTTTTATACAACCTAGGCCCACCTGCCCACAGATAGTGCTGCATCAATCATCAGCCAAGAACAATCTCTTCAAGAATTTACCATAGGACAATCTGAGGCAGTTCTTCAATTGCGATTCCCTCTTCACCAATTACTCTAGGGTATGTCAAGTTGACAATAAAAACCTACCCAGCACAGATGCGCAGTCCAACCATTCAAAGCAGACGTAAAGGTAGATGTGGCAGCGAAAGCTGGCAATTTCTTTTCAGAACTTCTTTTCTTTTGAGAAAGGGGAAAGAAGAGCCAAGGGCCAATAGTGCTGCCAGGGTGTGCGTAAACTTTAGTCAAGAAGGGGAAGCGGAAAGGCAGGCTTGCATGTTGGCTCACTTCAGTGAAAGTCATGCTCTTTCCTTGTGATGGAAGTTGGAGTCGGGTCAAACGGGACTTGACCAAGAAAGAGAAACAGGAAATGAAAGTGGGTGCTCAAGGGGAGCTTTCAGGGCACGGGCCTGAGACCTTCCTGTGCAGCCCACCTCTGATGCCCAGCTTTCTTTCTCCCTGGGAACCGCTCCACCATTGCAGGCAGGTGAGGCGGGGCATTTCCAGGCTCCCGTCAGTTCTAGTGACTGAGAATGACTGAAATCTGTACCTCCACCCAGGGGTCTTCCTGATCTTCCTCATATGAGCTCAGGGCATCCTCTTACACTGGAGACTACAAAATCCTTCACCGACCCATTAAAGGGTCCTCACATCCACAGCAGCGTATGTATATTTAATGCATTAGAGATTCTCATGTTGGGCACCAAAGTGAAGTTGATCTGACTCCAGACCCAGCTAAGAAACAAATAAACATTATCAAGCAATATCCAAATATTGCTTTCTACAATTATGGTGGATATTCATTTTATAAGATTGTTTTCAACCTCTGTTTGCTGTTTTTAGCAAATGATTATCATAGCATATAAACACATAAGGCTTATATAAACATATAAGCCTTATTCTTCAGTCAGGGATCTGGATGGGTATATAGTTTAATACAGCTCTGCAGAATAAACCTCAGGGTCACCCTAGAGCTGCAGCAGAACACCAGCTTCATTCTTCTCCCCATTCATGCCTCTTGTGCAGCTCCTGGCCTCTTGTCCCTGCCTCATCTCTGTGTTTCAGCCCCAGCTTGGGTGGGTAGCGCTGCTCAACCACAGGTGACACACGCTAGAGGAGATTTAATTCCCCTGGGCCTTCTCCACTCTTTCTGTTCCCCCATGCCCAATCCCCAAGGGCCACCCCAGCACTATAACAAATCATGGCTCCTTGGTACCCTCTTCCCCCAGCTTCCAACAAGCAGCCCCCATGAACACACCAGCCAATTAGCCGGTAAAACAGGCAGCACACAGCCAACACACTCCCTGAAAATACAGAGAGGAAACAGAAACCAAGGAGCGAAACATCTACCCAACAAAGACAAAACTAGAAATCAGTATGTAGACCTATAATCAGCCCAAACTCAGAACTTAGATGCCAACATAAAACATAATCAATAATAGCAAGGGCAATACATCTCCACCAGAGCCCAGCTATCCTACCACAGCAGGCCCTGAATATTCCATAAAGCCTAAGCATAAGAAAAAAGTTTTAAAACCAACTATATGAAGACGATAGAGGTCCTTAGGGAGGAAATGAACAAATCACTTAAAGAAATCCAGGAAGGGCTGGAGAGATGGCTCAGAGATAAGGAGCACTGACTGTTCTTCCAGAGGTCCTGAGTTCAATTCCCAGCAACCACATGGTGGCACGCAACCACCTATAATGAGTTCTGGTACCCTCTTCTGGCCTGCAGACACACAGTACAGAATACTGTGCATAATAAATAAATTAATAAAGATTTATATTAAAAATCCAGGAAAACACAAACAATTGGAGGAAATGAATAAATTCCTTAAGGAAAGTCAAGAAAAAACAAACAGTTGAAGGAAATGAATAAAGGTGTTCAGGACTTGAAAATGGCAATAGAAGCAATAAAGAAAATACAAACTGAGGGAATTCTGGAAATAAAAAATTTAGGAATTTGAATGGGAACTACAGAGGCAAACTTCACTAATAGAATAGAGGAGATTGAAGAGAGAATCTCACATATTGAAGATATGCTAGAAGAAAGGGATCATCAGTCAGAAATGTTAAATATAAAAAAATTCCTGGCACAAAACATCCAGGAAATTAGGTACACTATGAAAAGACAAACCTAAGAATAGTAGGTATAGAGGAAGGAGAAGAATCCCAGATCAAAGGCCCCAAAAATATCTTCAACAAAAGCATAGAAGAAAAATTTCCCAACTTAAAGAGTGACATGCCTATAAAGGTACAAGAAACATAAAGAAAACTAAGTAGGTTTGACCAGAAAAGAAAGACCCCTCAGCACACAATAATCAAAACATTAAGCGTACAGAACAAAGGAAAAATATTTTAAAAAGCTGCAAGAGAAAAAGACCAAGTAAGTAACCTATAAAGGAAGACCTATTAAAATTACACCTTAGTTCTCAATGGAGACTCTGAAAGCCCAAAGGGCTTGAACAGATGTGTTTCAGATTCTAAGAGACCACAGATGCTGGTTGAGATTACTATACCCTGCAAAACTTTCTGTCACCATAGATGGAGTAAAAGATGAGAGATTCCCATGATAAAGTCAAATTTAGAAACTATCTCTCAACAAATCCAGCCCTACTAGAAGGGAAACCCCAAACCAAGGAGGTTAACTATACTCAAGAAAACACAGAAACATAGGAAATAAGTAATCTTACACCAGCAAAACCAAAAGAAGGGAAACACACACACCAAAATAGTAGGAATCAACAACTATTGGTCATTGATATTTCTTAATAATTTCTTAATTAATCAATGGTCTCAATTCTCCAATAAAAAGACACAGACTAACAGAATGTTTGCAAAAAAAGATCCACCTTGCTGCTGCATACAGGAAACACACCTCAATATCAAAGATAAACGTTACCTCAGGTTAAAGGGTTGGAAAAAGACAATTCCAAGCATATGGACCCAAGAAATGAACTGATAAAGCCAGTTTGTTTCAATATGTAACAAAATAGACTTTAAACCAAAATTAATCAGAGAGATGGGGAAGGACACTATATACTCATCAAAGAAAAAATTCACCAAGAGAACATTGCAATTCAGAACATCTATGTCCCAAACACAAGTGCTCAAAGTTTGTAATAAAAAACCACTACTACAGCTTAAATCACATATTGACTCTTACACACTGATAGTGGGAAAGTTCAATTCCCTACTCTCTCCATTGGACAGGTCAATCAGATAAAAACTAAACAGAGAAATACCGGAGCTAACTGGTGTTATAAACCAAATGAACAAAGCATAATTACAGAGCATTCAACCTAAATACAAAAGAACATACCTTATTCTCAGCACCTCAAGAAACTTTCTCAAAAATCAACCACATATTCAGATACAAAACAAGTCTCAACAGATACGGGAAAGTTGAAATAACTCCCTGCATCCTATTAGACCACCATGGTTTAAAACTGGATAGCAACAACAAAAAAGACAACAGAAACCTTACAAACTCATGGAAACTGAAAAACTTTCTACTGAATGATAAATGGGTCAAGACAGAAAAAAGAAAGACATTAATGGCTTTCTAGAATTCAATGTAAAGGAATACCCAATATATGCAAACTTATGGCACACAATGAAAGCGGTGCAAAGAGGATAGTTTATAACACTAAGTGTCTATATAATAAAATGAAGAGATTTCAGACTAGCAACTTAATGGCATACATGAAAGCTCTAAAACAAAAAGAACTAGTCATACCCAAGAAGAGTATGCTGCAAGAAATAATCAGTCTGAGGGATGCAATCAATAAAATAGACACAAAGAGAACAATACAAAGAAACAAGAAAAGAAAGAATTGGTTCTTTGAGGAAATCTACGAGGGTGACAAACCTTTATCCAAACTAACTAAAAGGCAGAGAGAGAGAGAGACAGAGAGAGAGAGAGAGACAGAGAGAGAGAGAGACAGAGAGAGAGAGAAAGAGAGAGAGAACCCAAATTGAATATAAATGAACTGAAAGAAAAAGACCCACATAGCCATCTCATTAGAGAGGCCTTTGACAAAATATAACACCCCTTCATGGTAAAAGTCCTAGATAGATTAGGGATACAAGGTACATACGTAAATATAATAAAGCCTATAACCTACTTCAAATGAAATGGAGGGAAACTCAAAGCAATTCTACTAAAATCAGGAACAAGACAAGGCTGTCCATTCTCTCCATACCTATTCAATATAGTTCTTGAAGTTCTAGATAGAGCAATAAGACAACAAAAGGAGATCAAGGGGATACAAATTATAAAAGGAATAAGTTAAAGTATCACTATTTGCAGATGATATGATAGTATACATAAGTAACCCCCAAAATTCCACTGGGGAAAACTTATAGCTGATAAGCACTCTCAGAAAAGTGGCTAGATACAAAATTAACTGATAAAAATCATATCCCTCCTATATACATGGACCTATATAAATGGTAAATAGACTGAGAAAGGAACCAGGGAAATAAGACCCTTTACAATAGCCTCAAATAATATAAAATATTTCAGGCTAACTCTAACCAAGCAAGTGAAAGATTTGTATGACAAAAAGTTCAAGTCTTTGAAAAAAGAAATTGAAAAAATCAGAAGTTGGAAAGATTTCCAATGCTCATGGATCAGTAGAATTAATGTACTAAAAATATCCATATTACCAAAAACAATCTACAAATTCAATGAAATCTCCACAAAAATGTCAACACAATTTTTTTACAGACCTTGAAATGATTAATTCTCAACTTTATATGGAAGAATAAAAAGCCCGGAATAGTTACAGCAATCCTATAAAATAAAGGAATTTATGTAGGTATCACCATCACCATCCCTGATTTCAAGTTGTACTAGAGCTATGGTAATAAAAACAACATAACAGTGGCATAATACACACAAAGCTTGATCAATGGAATTGAATTGAAGACTCAGGCATAAATTCATATACCTATGATGTGGGTTTCCCCTTTGTATGCTGTGAATATGTTTTATTACCATTGGTTAATAAAGTAGCTGCTTTGGCCTATGACAGGGCAGAATAAAGCCATGTGGGAGATTTGAACACACACACACACACACACACACACACACACACACACACACACATAGAGAGAGAGAGAGTAGGCAGAGTCAAAGAAACACCATGTAGCTGCTGAAGGCGAAAGATGCCAGAAACTTACCAGTAGGCCACAAACTCATGGTAATACACAGATTAATAGAAACTGGTTAATTTAAGGTGTAAGAGCTAGCTAGGAATATGCTTAGGCTATCTGCCAAACAATGTTGTAATTAATATAGTTTCTATATGATTATTTGGGTCTGGACAGCCAGGAAACAAATGAGCAGTCTCATTCTACAAAATGGCATTCAAACATTTGACAACATACATCTACATAAAGCCTCAGAAAACTTAAAAAAGAGGTTTCTAGACACACAAAATGGGACTCAATTGGAACTTTTTTGTAGCTGTGTTATTTTTTTTTTTTCAGATAGGTTCTGTTTGCTGGTGGCGATCAGAGATGTGGCTCCATTAAGAAACAGCTTCATGGTTTGTGCGGTGGCAGGAATGGATCTGGCTCTTTTGGGAGCCAGATGAGCATGCTACTAGTTGCTTAATAGTGACATAGAACCGCTGCATCCTTGGAGCTGGGGTGGTGAGCATGGTTAGCAGAGAAGGGGATTGTATTTCTGCCATGTTTGATGGGAGATTTGGTATAAAGATGAGCATTTTGCATTGGTATGGATCTTGTTCTATTGGCACAAGTTCATGGTCAATTTGTTATACTGTGTATATGTATTTCTGCTCTTTGAGGTATTGTGTTTGTGCAGCTCATTTAAAAATGTAATATGTAGTTTAAAATACAGATTAATGGATAGTCATCTATAATAATCAAACTTTTAATTATGTTAGGTTTTCTAGATATACAGAGATATGTTAGATAGATAATTTCCAATACTTCAAAGACATATGGACTATGGCATTTCAAAGGTTTTAAGAACTTAGGCTTTTCTCAACAGTGAGACATGTCTGCTTCTGGCAGCATCAATTACTTCAGAAAGGTTGATGGGCATTGAAGAAACTTATATGGAATTTGCCTTCAGTGTGACAAGGATAGCTATTTGGTCAAGAAACTGCTTTTGCCTGGACTGCTTGATGGTATGCTGTATTAACTAGCCACCCAAGACCCACAGAAAAGTGACCACTAAACTTTCCAAAAGATGGGATGGTTCTTCAGGGTTCCTGCTTCACAGAGGAAACTGCCAGACATTCTGCAGGACACAGAAGAGAGGACTGACAAACTGTCAATATAGGCAAAACAATTTTCCTGCTTCATGGAAAAATAATATGGGCCTGCAAGATAATATGGGCCTGTAGGCTGAAGATGGACACCCAATGTTACTGAAGAACTTTGGGTGACTGTACAGGCAGCAAGATGTCTGTCAATTCTAGTGTTTTGGAAGTTGCTTACAATGCATTTTCTGTTTAATTAGGTAATATTATATCTTTCTGGGGTCTTTGATAGAGTTGAAGAATAGATAGTTATAATTACAGTTTTCCTTAGTTATGATAAAAGATAAATTAGATATAAGACTTTAGATACAAATATCCTAAATATCGTAACTGTAATTCTTGTTTGATACCTGTTTTGTTATGTGTAATTTTACTATGTTAAAGTTAAAACCTTTTTTATTTAGGCAGAAAAGTGGGGATGTTGTGGGTTTCCCCTCTGTATGCTGTGAATGTTTTATTACCATTGGTTAATAAAGAAGCTTCTTTGGCTTATGGCAGGGATGAATAAAGCCAGGCAGAAAATCTAAACATAGATATATAGACAGAGTAGGTGGCATCAAAGAGATGCCATGTAACTGCTGAAGAAGAAAGATGCTAGAACCTTACCGGTAGGCCACAGCCTCATGGTGATATACATATTAATATAAATGGGTTAATTTAAGGTGTAAGAGCTAAGTAGGAATATGCCTAATCTATTAGCCAAACAATGTTGCAATTAGTATAGTTTCTGTGTGATTATTCATGTCTGAGCATCTGGGAAATGAGCAAGCACTTTCTACATACCAATAGACTCCTGACTTTTGACAAAGAACCCAAAAATACACACTGGAAAAAGAAATCATCTTTAACAAATGGAGCTGGTTAAATTGGTATCTGCATGTAGAAGAATGCAAACAGATCCGCAGTTAGTACGTTGCACAAAACTCAAGTCCAAGTGGCTCAAAGACCTCTCATATACTGAACTTGAACAAATTGGCACAGGAGACAATGCTGTGGGACAATGGTCTTTTATCCTGTCACCTGTATTATGTTTAATAAAATGCTGATTGACCAGTAGCCAGGCAGGAAGTATAGGTGGGGCAACAGCAACCAGGCAGGAAGTAGAGGCATGGCAACGAGAATTATGGGAAGGAGGAAGCTCAGTCTGCAGTCATGATCCAGACACAGAGGAAGAAAGATGAGACTGCTTTGCCAAAAAAGGTACCAAGCCACATGGCTAACATAGACAAGAATAATAGGCTAGTTTAAGATGTAAGAATTAATCAATAAGAAGCCTGAGCTACTAGGACAACCAGTTTATAATTAATGTAGATTTCTGTGTGCTTATTTGGGACTTAATGGTTACAGGACTGGGTGGGACAGAAACCTCTGTCAATAAGACCACTACCTGAACAGAACATAGATAACATAGGCACTAAGATCAACAATTAATAAATGGGACCTCATGAAACTAAAAAGTTTCCATAAGGCAAAGAATTCTGTCAATAGCACAAAAGGGCAGCCTACATAGTAGGGAAATATTTTTCATCAACTCCACATCTGATAGAGGGCTTATATCCAAAATATATAAAGAACTCAAGAAACAAGATATCAAGAAACCAAATAATTCAATAAAAATGGGGTACAGATCTGAACAGAGAATTTTCAATAAAGGAATCTCAAAGAGCTGAGAAATACCTAAAGAAATGTTCAATATCCTTAGTCATCTGGCAAATGCAAATCAAAATGACACTAAGATTCCATCTTATACCTGTCAGAATGGCTAAGATCAAAAACACAAGTGACAGCTCATGCTGGAGAGGATGTGGAACAAGAGAACACTTCTCTATTGTTGATGGAAGTGCAAATTTTAGCTACTTTGGGAATGAATATGGTGATTTCTCAGAAAATGGGTAATTGATCTACCTCAAAACCCAGATGTACTATTTCTGGGCATCTCGTCTACTATGTTTATAGCAGATTTATTAATAATAGCCAGAACCTGGAAACAACTTTAGATGTGCCTCAACCAAAGAATGGATAAAGAAAATTTGGTACATCTACACAATGGAGTATTACTCAGTTGCCAGAAAATGACACCATAAAATTTTCAGGCACATTAATGGAACTAGAAAAAAAACCCATACTTAGTGAGGTTAACTCAGACGCAGAAAGACAAATATGGTATGTATTACTTATAAGTGGATATTAGCTGTTAATTAAATGATAGCCAAGCTACAATCCTGAGACCCAAAGAGGTTATGTAAAGAGGAGGGATCTTAGATGATTGCTTGTGTCTCCCTGGGAAGGGGAAGTAAGACAGATTGTGTAAGTAGATTGGGGGTAAGTGATTATAGGAGTGGGAGGGAGGGATCAAGCTGGGGAGATGGAGGGAGAGAGTGCAGTGAGAGACAACTGGAATTGGAGGTATTGGGGGGTGGTAGGGAAACCTAGTGCTGTGGAAACTTCCTGGAGTGTATGAGGGTGACCCTAGTGAGGACTCCTAGAAATGGAAGATAGGGAGTTTGAAGTGGCCATCCTTCTGTAGATAGGCAAGGCTTCCAGTGGTGGGACTGGATTGCATTAGGTAGAGTTGTTATTTTTGGGTCTCCCATGGAGATCCCTAAATAACTCAGGGTGATGCTAGGTCAGAGGGTCACTCTCTAAAAACTGACAACGGAGCCCCACTGCTGAGAAAACATCCCACAGCTCATGGAATGTAGAGAGGTTAGCTGGTGCCTTGCATGGAGTCTTCATTTCTCTTTCTAGTCTCTTTGGCGTGGGAAACTATTCTGTAAACTACAGAAAGAGAAACCTGGACACCAACCCAGCCATAAAATCCACTACCTATGATCTGTCCTGCTTGCAAGATGTGCTGGGGCAATGGTGGCACAGAAATTGTGTGAGTAGCCAACCAGTGTTTAACATGAGGGATAGTGGCATTTCATTTGTATTTTAATAAATAAAGCTTGCCTGAAGATCATAAAAGTATAACAGCTGCACTGGCCAGGCTTACAGATTGGGCAGTAATGATGTACACATTTAATCCCCATAGGCACACTAGTTTGCCATAGAAACCAGGCAGTAGTGGTCTACATCCTTATTCCTAGAACTTGAGAGAATTATAAAAGGGGAGGAGCCAGCTCTCAGACTCAGTCTTATTCTGAGGTTTCCCGGAGGCAGGATCACCATTTTCACACTGAGGTCAAGGTAAGAGCCAGTGGCTGGCTACTTTGCTTTTCTGGTCTACAGGTTGAACCCCAATATCTGTCTCTGAGTTTTTATTAATCATGCATCAATGAGGCCCATTCCAGGAGAGGGGGCCCATGTCTGACCCTGCCTGGGTGGACCTGGGGACTGAATAGTTCAGAAATCTAGGGTAGAACCAAACAGGACTGGCAAAAATAGATAGATAGATAGATAGATAGATAGATAGATAGATAGATAGATAGATAGATGAAGATACATAGATACGTACATACATACATACATACATAACTCCTAATGATTTTCTGCTATACTCATAGACTGGTTCCTTGTCCAGTCATCATCAGAGAGGCTTCCTCCAGCAGCAGGTGGGAGTGTGTGTAGAGACACTCAGCCACTCCTAACAGTGGGAGTGGGTGTATCTCTGACTCTTTTGCCTGCTCTTGAGTCTCTTTTCCTCCTCTTGTGTTTTCTGGTCCAGCCTCATATGAGGGTTTTTGCCTTGTCTTAGTGCGTCTTGTCTTGTCCTGTTTGGTTGTTGTCTCTTGGAGACTTTTCTGAAGGAAAATGGAAGGGGAGTAGATCTGGGAGAGGGAGAGGAAACTGTGGTTAGGATGTATTGTATGACAGAAGAATCTATTTTTGAAAAAAAGGTTATAATTATGTAATAGCTTAGGTTGTGGAAGCTGATTATACAGTGAATTTAAAGCTGTAAAGTCGATTGTTGCATTGCTCTCTTACAGGCAAGTTAAACAAACAGGCCAACTATACATAGGATAGCAGTCACAAGTGACCTGAAGCTGTAAGCTGTATCATTAATTCGGCTGTGAGGTACAGCATAGCCTTTTTGAATGTAAGAGTTTTTTTTTTCCCAAAATTCATAAGTGCAACAAATGTCAGGAATAATAAGCTATGCAAATTCAAGAGTGGATGAATCTAGAAAGCAGAAGCATACTGGTCTCTCATCCTGGGGTTATGAAATAGAAGAACAAGTGTCCCATTTAGCTGTCCAGGTGGACAGGTGAAGGGCAGTGGGAGTTGGATTTAATCTGCACTGATATTTAGTCAGATGGAAGGAGAGAAGGTAGAGAGATGAGGGCACCTTCAAAGAAATATTTTGTAATTATGAAGTGTGGGATTTGTCTAGGCTGCGAGGTGATGGCAGGATGGAGATCTCAACAACAATGTTGTGATGGCGGATTGTAGGCAAAGGATGGATAGAATATCTGCCTGAGAGTGAGGGAGTGGAAACTGGGAGGTCTTGGCTTCGGAGTGGGTGGGAGGGACACAGAGCCAAAAGCATATCTGCATTTCAATCTGTATTTTAATTCTGGGTCTTTGTCTTTTTGTTTGTATAGCAAATATTTAATTACTTCATGCTCAAAGAGGGTCTTCTGTTTGTTTGTTTGTTTTAGACAGGGTTTCTCTACTTAGCCCTGGCTGTCACGGAGGTCACTGGAGACCAGGCTGGCCTTGAGCTCACAGTGGTCCACTTGCCTCTGTCTTTGAAGTGCTGGGAATAAAGGTGTGCTCAAATTTTAAAGTTGCCCTTTTCCTATAAACTATATTATTTAATGATCACTTAAGCAACATTTTTCTGATGATTCGGGCTATATTGCTACTCAAATTGTTGAAAGTCTAAGGTTTTCATTCTTCTTCTAGGTCATATTTTGACATTTTTGTGAGTAATGTCCCCTGTGATTTCTTGTTATTTTATCTACTGTCCCTGTTTTAAACTTTGTCTGTTTCATGCATCTGTGTACCACATATTTCCCAGGAGTTTTGTAGAAAGGGAATTGCTTTCTCTGTCCCCTACCAACTCATCGTTCAGAAAGTGAAGAGTATATTCCTAAGGTTTCACTTTAAGCATATCGTGGTTCTCTTTAGTGCCTTCTCACTCCCTCTCCAGAGTGACTGCAACCCAATAGCAGATCTTACTCTACATCTCCCTTGATACAGACTCAAAGCAGAATTCAAGTTGTGTTTATATCCAAATATTTGGCAAAATTCTGCAGGTGTCTTCATTTGCAGAGTGGGCATTGTCTTTGCCTTTTCTCCTGGCAGTGGTCCTGCCTGATGTGTTCTCAGGGAGTTGCTTTGTGAGCTTGCCTCACTGCGCCTTGCTCCAGGTTCCAGATCCTACTTGGCATCCTTCCCTTGAAGGGATCACATTTCAGGGCTTGGTGCTCTTGTTTCTCCCTCCCACCAACCCTTTGGTTATGTCAAGTGGTAAGTTCTCATTCTTATTTGACCTACTTCTTCCACAGAATCTCAGGACTAATGGAGCTTGGCTCATTCTTTTTTTAAATACAATGGTTTAACAAAATGTCTTTTATATTTTCCTCATATCTGTTGCATCATTTTTCCCTCTCAAGGTTTAAGTCGTTGCTCTACTTACAATGATTGTCACAAGTAATGTGGTGCAGGTGTGTGGTTTCGTGAGGGCCTCAGAGACCCTTGAGAATGAACATAACCTTTGCAGCTACAGGGATTCCCCAGCCTTGGTGAACTGAAGGCTTATCCTTTGCCCAGGGCATTTTTAGTTTTTCCCATATTTACACTTTAGCGAGTTGGTTTCCATAGGCTCAAAACAACCTGAAGGAAGCTTCATAAAATACAATGTCAAGTGCAAGTACCTGATTCAGGAGTTTTTCTGGGTTGCCCCCAACCAAGTTTTGCATTGGCTTTATATCCATGGGAAACTCTCAAATAAGAGTCACATAGGGTGACAAAAGGCAACTATAACACAAAGGATGGATTAGGGCTGGGTGCTAACTCCTGAGAGAGGCCAGGTGTGTCCCAGTGAGCTGCTAACTCTCTGATGCCAGGCCAGCAGGAAACTCTGCTACAAATGATGGTTCAGGAAATGTTTTTTTTACAGTGTTTTTAGGACATGATACAGACAGACAGATATTTTCTGGTAAAAATGGTGTCTCTGATGTCTGAATGCTCTTCCGACACCCAGTACAGACAGGAACATCTATCAGTCACATGACTTAGCATTCTTGTTTCCTTTTGAGGAGTTGTCCTAGTAAAGGTTTCCATTGCTGTGAGGGGACACCATGGCCACGGCAACTCTTCTATAGGAAACATTTAGTGGGGGCGGGGCTTACATTTAGAGGTTTAATCCATTATCATCATGGTGGGAAACATATCTTTGTGCAGGCAGATGTGGTGCTGGAGAAGAAGCTGAGAGTTCTACATCTGCATTGGCAGGCAGCAGGAAAAGCAAGACACTGGGCCTGGCTTCAGCTTCTGAAATCTCAAAGGCCACCCGCAGTGACTTACTTCTTCCAACAAGGCCATACCTCCAAATAGTGCCACTCCCTGGTGACCAAGTACTCAAATCTATGAGCTTATGGGGTCCATTCCTATTCAAATCCCCCACATTCCATTCCCGCCCCCCATAGGCTTGTAGCCATATCATAATGTTGAAATGTATTTATTCCAACTTCAAGGTCCCCATAGTCTCTAACAGTCTCAACACTGTTTAAAAGTCCAAAGTTCAAAGTCTCTTCTGAGATTCATGCACTCTCTGAACTGTAATCTCCTGTAAATGAAAATGGAAAAGCAGATCACACACTCCCAACACACAGTGACACAGGATGTACATTACCATAATAAAAGGAAGGAAAGGGAGCACAGTGAGGAAATACTGGGCAGAAACAAGACCAAAATCCAGCTGGGCAAACTCCAAAAGCTCCATGTCTGATGTCAAAATGATCTTCAGATGTCCAGCTCCTTTTCAGCCTCGCTGACAGCAGCACACTTCTTTCTCTTGGGCTGGTTCCACTCCCTGTTAGCAGGTGTCCCACAGCTCTGGCATCTCTAACATCTTGGGGTCTCCAAGGCAATCCAGGCTTCTCCTTCACAGCTTCACACAATGTCCTCTCTAGACCTCTATTCAGGGACACCCCTGACACACGCCTGGCTTCAGTGGCTTTCCTGAGGCATGGGGGGAGATTCCATAACCATTTTCTTCTGTCCTTGACACTAACGCCAGAACCACGTGGCCTAAGTTGCCAAGTTCTGCTGCTTGCTGGAGCTGGAACATGGACCCCCTCGTTCAAATACATTTTCACTACCTTTCCATTTTCGGCAATTTCCTTCACTGCCTAAGCTTGGCTGTCCTGGAATTTGCTCTTAGACCAGGCTGCCCTTGAACTCAGAGATTTGCCTGCCTCCGCCTCTTAAGTGCTGGGCTCAAAGTGTGTCTTTTCTACTGTACTTTTTACTGCTTGCTTTATTCACGCATGTTCCTTTCATAGAGAGCTTCCCTCTTTTCCTGTCAATATTTACTTTTGCTTTTGAAGTCTGTTAATTCCAGATCCTTCTCACTGAGGATGCCGTGATCAAAAGCTTCTTGGTCTGACTTGAGAGAACTGTCTAATCTTATACGACCATACTGCCTTCTTTTAATTCTTGGGTGACAAGCAGTATAGACTGTGCAGTTATGCAATTATTGGGTAGTTGACTCATTCCTCTGGATTATAAAGCTTTTGAAGGTTTTTTTGAAGGCAGAACTTGGGTGCAAGTAGTCTGACTTCTGAGAGTAACATACAGGAAGGTGCTGTTGACTGTGCTATTTGAATTTAATTTCCATTCTCATCTCTAAGATTATTAAGGTAAGAGTAGGCTACATCACTCCCCCATTACTCTGGCAAAAATTCGATAGAAATTAATATCCTTGAGAGAGGCATAGGGTCTAGGGAAGGTTGGGCCACTCTGTTCTGCCCTCAAGCTGATCAGGGAACTCAAATCCTTTTGTTCAGCAAGGTTTTTTTTGACTTTGCCTCATCTGCATGGAAAAAAATTGGTTTACTTGTTGAGTGTTCTGAATATAGATTGATAGTGTTCTGAATATACAGATTATGATGAGAGGAGGAAGTGTAAGAGGAGCAGTTGTCATGTGAAGAGGCACATCAGATTTGACTCAACAGATTTTCATTACATTCAGTGATGAAAATGTAGCCACACAGCTACAACGGAGTTTGGGAAATGTAGTTTCCACATGGGCAATGTGTACAAATCCTGATAAATGCAGGACATTTTTTACCTCTCAAAAGTATATTTAGGGACTGAAAGGTAGAGAATAATTAGCAGTCACCACACTTCCTCAAAAAATGATTTGTTAAATTTTTATTTTGTCTTGTTATAGGTCTGGGTTTTCTCAGATATTCATTAGTCTGACAATTAATACATTTTAACAAATAAGAGACCTTATTAAATGATACTGGCATGCTCATTGTAATGGTATCAAATTACATTAGTCAGGGGCTTATAAAGGCAAAATTCAAAGGCTTCCTGCCTTTGCAAGCACACTTCCTGATGTTTTTCCTGCCTATGTGTGATTCAGCACTTCCTGTGCAGTTGAGGCAGCCAACCTTGTTTACAGAAGCAAAGACTGTGGCTTGTTATCGTACATGAACAGGTCCCAGCTTTCCAGGAAGTTGTCTATCCTTGGGCAAGTGGGGCTTACAGGTTAGAGACATTTTGTTTTATAGCTCCCTTGAGCACAGTAATTTAAACCTAATGTTAGCCATCACAGTCTCTTCTGAGCTCTTTATGTGGACGTGGCCCTTGCTGTCCTTCAACTTGCAGCAATCTCCCTGTCTCTACCTCAGAAGAACTCAGATGACAGGCACAAGCCACCTTACTCAGCTTTTAGTAGCTTCTTATAATGATGACCCTTACCTTAGAGACTGAGCCATTGAGGCCTTTTTGATAGTCAAGTAGATTCCTGTGATGTTACTTTTTAAAAAATTAGACTCTTTGAATAGAATTTTTTGTACTGCCTTTTCCATTAAATTATTGAATCTTTAAAATCATATCTGACTATCAAGTTCTTCTTTATAACCACAGCCACTTGTATTCTGAGCTGGAATAGAGTAGTGTCCTTGGATGGTACAGGTTCCTTTTTATACATCTTCCCTACCCATCATGACATAATGCAGTGGTGCCCTTGGGTCCTTTGAATCTAATTTGAAAAGTCCCCCTATGAGACGCTTCCTGCTAACTGCTGGCTGCTGTCCAGGCAGTCGCAGAGAGACGTCCTGCTCCTGTGTCTGTCCTGCTGTTTCTATCATTTTTAGGAACCTAGAAATGAAACAAAACTACACACCTGGCACAGTTCTAGGTGTTCCCCATATTTGAACTCATTTCATCTTTGTAACAACCCTGTAAAGAGATTACTGCTTTCCTCATTATAGCTCGATCCAGCCGAGCTGACCTTAAGTCACTTGCCCAAGGTCAAGGAGCTGGTAAACGTCAGAGTTAAGATTTGACGCCATCTTTACCAGCACCAATGCCCTTAGTAATTACACTGCACTGCTCTTAGGCTTCAGATCCTCAAGCTGAGAATAAATATCTCTGAACGTGAGAAGCACTCAAATATAAGCAGCATTTCTGGCCTGCAGCATGTTCTCTGCTTGCTCTATTACTTACCGATTGGATTGCAAGGCAGGCATCTTCCCCAGAGGTAAGGTTTTGGGAGGCTGGGGGCAGTTATGTGGGAGGTCAGTGAGAGGACTTGTTCTGTGCTCGTGTTGTCGAATGCGGTGGGGGTCATGTCCTTATCTCAGGCCGTGCCTGGCCTCCTGGCCTCAGTAAGCCAATCAAAAGAGCCAAATTTAAATGAATGGAAAGCAGAAAAAGGAGATTTCTTCAATGTGACCACGTTGGGAAGAAGGAGAAGGGGGTCCAGGGGAAACCCGCAATCTGATGTGACCCTAAAGTCAGAGTTCAAACAGAGGTCAAGGATGCGCTCATCTGAGCAGTCCCAGGCGAGGTGCGGTCTCTCCCACCATTGACCAGGCTTCCCCATCATCCTGTCAGGAGTCTGATGAGTTGTTAGAACTGTCTGAAATCTTTAGGGGATAAGTTCTCCCTCTGGCTGATGCCTTTTCCTTTCCCAGAATGAGATTCCTGGGGAAATTCCCATCTCTTTGGAGTCCATTGTTCCATAGTCTGATAGTCAGACTGAGAGACAAGTGTCCCTTTAGAAAATCTCCATCTTCCTGGCTAGTTAAGCTAAGGGAAGCAGGCTAGGTCCCAAACAGGGGATCCGACGTAGAATGAAACGTTAGTAAGTCTTTGGCATCGTTGATATTGGAAGTTGCTCCATCTTTCTCTTCAGGCTCTTAATTGGCTTAATAGCTTGCTCAGTGGCTCCTGATTTGGAACACAGAAACTGTGGCTTCCCATAGGCTGGCTCACGGGTGTTGGAGGAAAAGCTTCCAAAGAAGAAAGAAAAAGAGATTCAAACACCAGTGCTTTTCTTTACTGACATAATATTGAGGCTAACTCCTAAGCAGGGTTTAGAGAGGGTGGAGGTGGCAAGAGATTGCCTCTGTCAAGGAAAAAGGTATCTAGCTTTATACAGACAGCTGGGCCTCTACAGGCCGCATATAACCAAAGAACGGCGATGGAAAATATCCAGAGAAAGTTTCTAACTTAACACAGAAGCATGGCACAGCGCATCTCAGATGAGGAGGTCCTTTATAGGAACCATGCCAAGAGCCCAGAAAATTAGTAAAACACGCATGTGTGCATAGACACACACACACAGACATATACACACATACACACACACAGGCACAGACACACACATAGAGACACATACATACACAGACACACATACACACATTCACAGACATTCACACACAGGCACATACACATGCACACACACAGAGTCAAGTACACACACACACATACACACATATGCACACCCAGACACACATGCACAGAGACACATACACACATAGACCTACACACACAGAGACATACATACATACACAGACACACACATACACATATTCACAGACACATACACACAAGCACACACATACACACAGATACACACCCAGACACACACAGAGTCAAACACACAGACACATATATGCACACACAGGCACACACACACATACACAGATACACACACAGAGTCAAACACACACACATACACAGACACACATATGTACACACAGGCACACACACAGAGTCACACACACACATACACAGACACGCATATGCACACACAGACACACACACACACAAATGTTTTCAGAACACAATGATGGAGCACGCACTAATATTGTCATAACCTCTGCAGGAAGGGTAGTTTTCAAATAGTCCTGAGGCTTTGTGGTTTATTTCTATGACTGTCAGTTTTTGGAGTGTTTCTTGGGTCTTTGCTTGTTTTTCTGTCTCAAAAGCAATCAAGAGCATCATCTTGACAGCAGAGATGAAGAGTGCTGAAAAGAAATCATTCTTTTCACTTGCCTCCTGCTGTGATGCTCGTGGTCTCAGCAGAAGACACCAGAGAGTTTCAGAGGGCCACAGTTCACCTGAGACACCAGCGAGTTTCAGAGGGCTACAGTTCACCTGAGACACCAGTGTGTTTCAGAGGGCCACAGTTCACCTGAGACACCAGCGTGTTTCAGAGGGCCACAGTTAGCCTGCCACAACACAAGCAGTTACACAGAAACACAGACCACTGACATTTTTACCTTTGGATGTTATCAGCCTGTCAAAGAAAGTAGTTCTATTCAAGTTTTATATAATAACACACATGATTGCAAGCTACGAAACAGACTAAAATAGCTAAAGGCAATGACTCAGGCTGCATACCATCAAAATGAGTTTGAAGGGCCCGGGGTCTAGTGGCCTGGTGGTAAGAAGTGTTCTAGTTCATGAGCCAAATATTGGCAGATATCATCTTCCTTCCTACACACTTAGCAGACGCAAACACTTACTACTGCTTCTCATCGGACCCAGCTGTGAGAGTACAAATGCTGTCTGTCCTTTGGGTGGGGTGCGGGTGTATACTGAAGTTAATTATTGGCACACAGTCAAAGAATCCCTTAACTGCTACAGATTTGCTTAACTGTAAGCAAAATGGCTAGTGTCCCATCTTCAAACTGGCCTTGATTTGGAGTATTTAGATATCGACAGTGATGTCACCAGTGTAAATGAGTGAAGAGACTGGCCAAGATCAAATCTGACTCACTTGGGTTCTTGGAAGAATTTAAAATTTGATTAGCATCGTCTCTTTACATTTGGACTAAAGCCGTGAGTAGAGACTCTCTGCATTGACTTTGTAATGTGGACTTACTTTCTTGACAGGTTCTTGAAGCTCTGACTCTATCTCCTGTACCAGTTTGTCAAGCCAAGGAAGATGTCCTGTGTTCGTTTTGTCATGTTCCTGCCACCAGAGAGCTGCTACCTCCCCTGTCAGCAGTGATTCAGATGCCAGCTGTCATCCTATTCTTGGCTTTTGTGTTTGTGAATTTTCTCCCTCCCTTTTTAATTCTAAGAAAAGTTTGGACTCAGTCATTTTGTGGGATTCTGAGAACAATAAGAAGATCTCTACTGACGGAGCTGTCAGACATCTACATGGTGGACTGTTTGGAGGCTGGCGGTCTTGTTTGCATTTCTCTCTTCCCCCTTCTTTCTCTCCCTCAAACATTTTATTTTGCTTTTGATGATCATGTATTAATTGTGTATAGTAATGAGGTCCAGGGTGATAACTTTCCATGTGCGTTCAGCATACATGGTTAAGTCCAGCCTTCTGTGCTCTCCCTCCCCTCCCTCCCCTTCTAATCTCCAGTCTATTACTAGTCCACATTCAGGTCAACGTTTTCTAGCTGCCCTGTGTGAGAAAGAGCACAAAGTTCTTATCTTTCTGTACTGATTATTATTTTGTGCCCCATTCTTATTTACTTATCTTGCCTTGGAATTATCCAGACTGTGTCTTTGTACTATGTAGACTGTCCCCCTCTTCCTCCAGCTTCCATCAGTTGATCCAGGTCTTGGTGAGCATTAGCGTTACTATAAAACCTTCTAGTGTTTTTGTATCTAAGATAGCTTTCTTCTCAGAAGAAACACAGGGTCATCTGTTTTAACCGCTGATCAGCCTACTGAACAATAGGGTAGGTCTTCTCAGCCTACTGTGGGAATAAAAAGAAGCCATAACTACAGTTGTTTATATCTTTATGTTACATTTATGTTTCCATTTCACCTTCCTTTCATCATATCACTTCTTTCCTCTCTTGTTTCCTCTTTATGTTCTTATGATATTTTATGCATGTACTCCCTGCCATGTATATATATGTGTATGTATGTGAATGCATGTTTATGTGTGTGTGCATATGTGTATGTGTGTGTGTTGGGGGGAGTGTAGACCAAGGAACACATGCACACGTGGAGGTGAGAGGACAGCTTTCAGAGTCTGTTCTCTCCTTCAGTCATTAAAGTCCTAGGAGAGAATTCAGACTGCCAGGCTTGGTGGCAGGCATTTTCGCCTGCTGAGCTATCTTGTCAGCCCTTCTTCCTCCTTTCCTTTCCCCTTGTACAGTGATAATGTTCTCAATGTCTCCTCGCCACATATACAGGATGAAATAACTATATAACAAGTCCTTATGTGACCACCCAGGGGTCTTTATTGGGTTCATCTTCTCCACCAGTTAAAGAATTAAAATGGAGGAAAATCTTGAGTATGTCAGGTAGCAGTGGAGAACTGATACACAGCAGACAGGATCAGACAGAATCAGCAGCTGAAGAAAGGCATTCACTGGGGGGTGAGGAAAGTCAAGCAGATACACATGTAGCACATGAAACCCATGCAGCACATGGGACACATGCAGCAGACATGCAGAAAGAAACTCCGTTTGCAAGGCAGTCCAGGACTTCGTAAGCCTAGAAGTCCAGTCTCTTCTTGTGTGTTGATGTGCTTGTGTGCACCAGTGTGCCTGTGTGTATGTGTACATGCCTCTGTGTGTGTTTGTATATGTGTGATGGAGCTGAGTAAATAGAAGTAATAAGATAAAGACAATTATTTAGAATTTCTTTGGTTAAGACAGTTCAGGCTGAAGACTTCTGTAAGACGGAAGTGCGCAGTAGTCATTGTAAATGGGTGATAATAAAAGGGCTTTCTCACCCTACAAGGACACAGGAAGTTGAGGATATTAAATGCTTTTAGGCAGCAGAGTTGGTTTTTCTTAAGTGATAAATTTCTTTGCATTTGACGTCTCACAAAAGGTAGTTTTATTCTTCTGTTTTTTCTATAAAATATGTGATTGGTTTTATGATCATTTTGCATTATTTCATTGCTTTCATAAGGATCCTTGCAATAAATTTCAGTGAATTTTTTTTTCATTTACAAGAACAGAAAGATCAAGTTGCAGTGGGGGCTGAACTAACCTTTTCACACCTCTATATGCATGTGCACAAGTTCATGTAAAACTTGGTGCGTACAGGGCTCAAACTCTTGAGACCAAGTTCATGTGCTCACATCTGTACTGTTGGAAGAGGAACTTCTTTTCTACTATTCCAAACTGGGGTGTCAGGCTTTCTATGACTCAGTGACAGTCCACCCATTATGCATGCCACAGAAACTACATGACATTCAAACCCTCCACGACTTTGAGGTTTCCTTTCAGACTCACTTATCCAAGCAGACACAACTACAGTGAGGGTCCAGAAGGGCTCATCAGAGAGGGTGGATATAAGATGCTGGGTTAAAAAGACCTTCTGGTTAGGTTGTGGTGAAACATGTCTTTATTCCCAGCACTTGGGAAGCAGAGGCAGGCAGATCTCTATGAGTTTGAGGCTAACCTGGTCTACAGAATGAGTGCCAGGACAGTCAGGGCTTCTCAGAGAAATACTGCCTGGAAAAACCAAACAAAACCACAACCAAACAAAAAAAGAAACAAAACAAAACAAAGCAACAACAGAACCAGAAAAGCCCCCCAAAACCAAAACCAAAACCAAAAACCCCTTCTTATGGTATTTTTAAATATAGGCAAAAGTTGTGAGAATTTTCCAGTGAAAACAGCCCGCCCTAAGCATTTCTGTCATTTAGAACACCCACAGATGCCTCCTAAAGTCCCTTACATCTATTCACCCCTTTTGCAGTTGATATAAATTTGAGATAGCCACCCAATTCCCCTTAAGAATTTCAGTGTACATATACACATATCATTAATTGAAATTCAACATTGAATTACTATTATTCTTTTAAATGAACTTTATCTAACATAGAACATGTAATACATAACACATTACACAAATTTTACTAGCCAAGCCCTAGAGTTTTGACCCATGTCATGACGTGCACCAGTAGTGTTCCTCAGGACTCTAGGGTAAACCAGTGCTGTGCCCAGGAGTCTAGGGTGAACCAGTGCTGTGCCCAGGAGTCTAGGGTGAACCAGTGCCATGCCTGGGAGTCTAAGGTGAACCAGTGTAATACCGGGAGTCTAGGGACTTCTATATGGTGTAAAAATAGTTTATCCCCTATAGGTTAACCTTCCCCCCCCCAGAACATCATACAAATTTAACAATAATATGTGTAGTATTTTTTGCCTGGCTTTAAAAATTATTATAATAATTTATAATCTACCTAATCACTGTGTGTCAGTAATCCTTTGTGGCCCTGAATGATATTCCTTTATGCTGATCCATCACCTATTATTTACTTTTCTAATAATAGTTCCTGTAGTCAGAGGCTGCTTGTTTGTTTCCTGGCAGCCCAGACTCCCAAAATAATCACATAGAAACTATATTATTTGCAATACTGTTTGAGCAATATCTTAAGCATGCTGCTAGCTAGCTCTTACATCTAGAATTAAATCATTTCCACTATTTTATATTTTATCACGAGGCTCGTGGCTTACCGGCAATGTTCCAGCTGGCAGCTCGCATCTTTCCCCTCTTGCGGCTCCATGACTTCTTGCAACTCCACCTTTTTTACTTCCAGCATTCAGTTTAGTTTTCCCTGCCTACCTCTACTCTGCCCTATCACAGGCCAAGCCAGCTTCTTTAATTCCTTGACCAATGAAAACAACACATATACAAGGATTTCCCATACCATTTCCCCTTTTCTGTTTAAATGAAAAGGAAGGTTTTAACTTTAACATAGTAAAATTACATATAACAAAACAGGTATCAAACAAGAATTATAGTTACAATACTTATGTCTACTTTATTTCTTATCATAACTAAGGAAAACTATAACTATCTATTCTTCAACTCCACCAAAGACCCCAGAAGGAGATAATATCACCTAAGTAAACAGGAAGGTTATTGTAAGCAACTTCCAAAGCTCTAGAATTGACAGAGACATCTTGCTGCCTGGACAGTGACCCAAAGTTCTTCTGTAACATTGAGGGCACCCATCTAATTTAGCCTACTGACCCATTGTATCTGGCAGACTTTTCCACGAAGCAGGAAATTTCAAAGACAGTTCCTCCTATATTGGCAGTTTTTAGTCACTTTCTTCTGTGTCCTGCAGAATGTCTTGCAGACTCTTCATGAAGCAGGAACCCCGAAGGATTGTCTCATCTTTAGGCAAGTTCAGCAGTCATTCTTCTTAGGGTCCGGCATGTCCAGCTCATACAACATAACATCAATCAGTCCAGGCAAGAGCAGTTTCTTGCCCAAATGGCTAGCAAACTCCAGAAAAGTCTCTTCGATGCCTATCTTCCTCTTGAAATTATTGGTGTTGCCAGGGGCAGATGTGTCTCATTGTCATGAAATGTCTAAGTTCTTAAAACATTTTAAATGCCATAATCTGTAGTCTTCAAAAGATTTGAAGAATACCTAGATAAGTGAAATATATCTCTATATATCTAGAAAACCTAACTAACGTGACTACAAGCTTCACTATTATAGATGACTCTCTATTATCCTATTTTTCTTCATTATACATTGCATTTTAAATGAGCTGCACAAACACAATACCTTAATCAAGAGCACACACACACACACACACACATACACACACACACACACACACATATATAAACAAAATTGACCTTAAATTTGTATCAATAGACCAAGATCCATACCAATGCAAATTTCTATAGCATATCCCCTTTTAAATGCAAACAAACATTTATTTTTTATTGATTTTTATTGAGCTTTACATTTTTCTCTGCTCCCTTCCTGATTCTCCCCTCCATCCTTTAATCCTCCCCTAAAGTACCCATGTTGCCAATTTACTCAGGAGATCTTGCCTTTTTCTGCTTTCTACAACCCATGTAGATTATATCTATGTAAGTCTCTCTTAGTGTCCTCATTGTTGTCTAAGTTCTGGGATTGTGGTTTGTAGGCTTTTTTTTTTGCTTTATGTTTAAAAACCACCTATGAGTGAGTACATGTGATAATTGTCTTTCTGTGTCTGGGTTACCTCACTCAAAATAATGTTTTCTAGCTCCATCCATTTTCCTGCGAAATTCAAGATGTCATCATTTTTTTCTGCTGTGTAGTACTCCATTGTGTAAATGTACCATATTTTCCTTATCCATTCTTCAATCGAGGGGCATTTAGGTTGTTTCCAATTTCTGGATATGACAAGCAAAGCTGCTATGAACATAGTTGAGCACATGTCCTTGTGGCATGATTGAGCATCCTTTGGATATATACCCAAAAGTGGTATTACTGGGTCTTGAGAAAGGTTGTTTCCTAATTTACTGAGAAATTGCCACACTGACATCCAAAGGGGTTGTACCAGCTTGCATTCCCACCAGCAATGCAGAAGTGTTCCCTTTCCCCACAACCTCTCCAGCATAAGTTGTCATCAGTGTTTTTGATCTTGGCTATTCTTACAGGTGTAAGATGGAATCTCAGAGTTGTTTTGATTTGCATTTCTCTGATGACTAAGGATGTTGAACATTTCCTTAAGTGTCTTTCAGCCATTTTAGATCCCTCTGTTGAGAGTTCTCTGTTTAGGTCTGGGCTCCATTTTTTTTTATTGGATTATGTGTTCTTTTGGTGTTTCTTGAGTTTCTTGAGTTCTTTGTATATTTTGGAGATCAGACCTTTGTCTGATGTGGGGTTAGTGAAGATCTTTTCCCATTCTGTAGGTTGTCATTTTGTCTTGTTGACCATGTCCTTTGCTTTACAGAAGCTTTTCAGTTTCAGGAGGTCGGATTTATTAATTGTTTCTCTCAGTGTCTGTGCTGCTGGGTTATATTTAGGAGGTGGTTTCTTGTGCCAATGCATTCAAGTGTATTTTCCACTTTCTCTTCTGTAAGGTTCAGTGTGTCTGGCTTTATGTTGAGGTGTTTTATCCATTTGGACTTGAGTTTTGTGCATGGTGATAGATATGGGTCTATTTTCATTCTTCTACATGTTAAAATCCAGTTATGCCAGCACCACTTGTTAAATATGGTTTCTTTTTTTCATTTGATATTTTTTGCTTCTTTGTCAAAAATCAGGTGTTTGAAGATGTGTGGATTGATATCCAGGTCTTATCCATTGGTCCTCCTGTCTGTTCTTATGCCAGTACCAGGCTGTTTTCAGTACTGTAGATCTATAGTAGAGTTTGAAGTCAGTGATTGTGATGCCTCCAGAAGTTCTTTTATTGTACAGGATTGTTTTGGCTATCCTGGGCACACAAGCATTTATAAGCAATATTTGGGAATTGAATTTGGGCATAGTTTTCTCTAAATTGCTTCCTGCTTTTTGTTGAATAAAGTAACTTTTGGGGTTGTTTATAGCAACGTTTCAGGGGGTCTTGGTCCTTCAAACCACATTAGTCTGGAAAGATTCCACAGGTTCATGGGCTGGAGAGATGGCTCAGTGGTTACGAGCAGTGCCTGCTCTTCCAAAGGTCCTGAGTTCAATTCCCGGCAACCACATGGTGGCTCACAGCCATCTGTAATGAGGTCTGGTGCCCTCTTCTGGCCTGGAGACATACACACAGACAAATATGGTATACATAATAAATAAATTAAAAAAAAAAGATTCCGCAGGTTCTCATCTTCTATGGAAACCAAAGCAGAACCTCTTTTCCAAAGCAACATATCCTTAGACACAAATTTTGAAATCAAGATACCTTTAAAATGTATATGTTGGTTTATCTTAGCAGCTCTTACAATGAAATGTCTCTGGATTTAGCTCTTTCACAGTCAAAAAATTCAAAGAAAACACAAATATACATAATCCAGACTCTATATATTCCATCTTTACATGGCTTATTTTTCTTACTCTCTTACTTTTTCTACAAGTTTAATATTTATTTTATTATCTTTACTCCTTTAATCTATGACAGTCTTCTCTCTTTTATGTTACATTTACTGTGTTTTTGCTCTTTTTCTTCTCTCTTCCAAGCCTATGTACATTTTTAAACACATGGTGTCTCATTTAGAGGTCTTTTATATCTGAATCTGTCCTATTGTGTATCATATATCCTTTTCTGTCCAGGAGCATTTCTTAAAATGCCAAACAGCCTTACTAGGATGAAGGCTGCTTTGCCTATTGGCTCCCAATCCAAGATGGCAGAGGCATGTTCACCACCTCTACAAGCCTCTGGTAAGCACATTGCCCCAGTTCCAGACATGCAGCCAGTTTATGTCACGCCATTCAGCAGACTGTAACATGCTGCTCACAAACCCAATTCAAATGCTCAGTCTCCTGAAAGAGCCAGAGTTTGTGCTGGCAGCATGGCTCAGGAATCTGCTATTTTGAAACTGAGTGGTATTTTTTATTTTGCTACTTCCGCTGAATCAGGAAGACGTCTCTTAAAGGAGCTGTGGCATGCCACCAGCAAACAGAGCAAGAAGCTGCATTAAACTCTGTTTTGTGTGTGCGTTTGTGTGTCTAGAATTTCTTCCCAAACTCTCTCAGGTTTTAAATGGATTTAGTGCTCCACTTTGGTGCCAATCTGTAGTCAGAGGCCACTTGTTCATTTCCCAGCCACCCCGATTCTCAAAATAATCACACAGAAACTATATTATTTGCAATGCTGTTTGGCTAATAGTTTAATCATATTGCTAGCTAGCTCTTACATCTAGAATTAACCCATTTCCATTATTTTATATTTTACCATGAGGCTTGTGGCCTACCAGCACAGTTCCAACTGTTCATGTCTTTTTCCTCTGGCGGCTCCATGGCTTCTTGAGACTCTGCCTTCCTTCTCCCAGCATTCAGTTTTGTTTTCCCCACCTAGCTCTACTCTGCTCTATCACAGGCCAAGCCAAACCAATAAAAACAACACATATACAAAAGGACTTCTCATACCAAGCTCCCTGGAGTTTTCCAGTGTGTGTGTGTGTGTGTGTGTGTGTGTGTGTGTGTGTGTGTTTGGGCTAGTTGTTGATGTCAGGTCTCTTTCTTTGCTGGTCAGCACCCCTGCTTGCCTTTTTTCAGACAAGATCTCTCACTGAACCTGAAGCTCATTGGCTAGGCAACTGGCTGAGGAACTCCGAATCTGTCTCACCCTCTCTAGTACTGGGATTAGAAGTGAGTACCACCACGCCTGGATTTCATGTGGGTGCTGGGCTTGAAATCAAACCTTCATGCTTGTGCAGCAAGCACTTCACTCATGAGGAAACTTTTTATTAAAGATTATGGTTCGAGGCTGTGCAGTGGTGGTGGACACCTTTAATCCCAGCACTCAGAGGCAGAGGCACTCTCTGTGAGTTCGAGGCCAGCCTGGTCTACAGAAATAATTTCAGGACAGCTAGGGCTGTTACACAGTGAAACCCTGTCTCAGAAAACAAAAAAGATTTAGGAGCAAATCTTTTAACTTAAACATGCAGAGGAACTGCACATTGCCGCATCCAGCTGGGATACACTTTAGAACTTAAGGCTAGGCCTGCAGGAATATTTAGTGGGTGCTACAGTGCATTGCAAAGGGTAAGGGTAAAATTCCCAGGACTGGACATAGGATGAAAATTTTATATTTTAACTTTGCAAGACTGTTCATAGAGACCTGGAGTTTTGCTAACTAAAATGAAGCCTATAAAAAATACAATAAACCTAAAGCTACCCCGTCTTTTTGAATGAATACCTATAATCCATGCCGTCAATTATCAACAGAGATACTTTGGTGGCTTAATGTGTTTCCAGTAGTTTTCTAGAGATTAATGATACATGAGAGGATAAAATATTTAAAATAATTTCTCAGAGAACTTCCATTTTGATGGGGAAAGCTGACAATAAGGAAAACAAGTCAGTAATTATTTAAAAAGTTATGGGGTAGTAAGCGACAGAGAAAAACTGATCCATTTTAAGTGTGAAATTTTAAGGACGAAAGAGCTCATGAAGAGGACACTAGAAGACATAAATGTTTGTAATCCTAGCCCTCAGGAGGCTGAGGAAAAGGGATCATGATGGCTTGAGGCCACTCTGGGAAAGGCAATGAATTAAAGGGGAGGCTGAGGCACCAAGTGAGACCTTGTCTCAAAAGATGAATGAGTAAGATAAAAAATAGAGCCTCTGAGCATGTATTTGAAAATAGAAGGGAATAAACCAAGAGGAAATGTGTGGTAAGGGTGTCCTGGAAGGGTAGATGCTGAGTGGCACACAGACAACACAGGCCCGAGAGCTGACAGGTGAGGGGGCGATTGCAAGCAGCACCTGCGATGGATGAGTAACCTGGATCTCTAGTGTCTTCGGTGCTGTCTAAGAGAGTTAGAATTTATTCTGAGTGAGCTAATTGTTTAGTTAGGAAATTGGAAGAGAGCCGGGCGGTGGTGGCACATGCCTTTAATCCCAGCACTAGGGAGGC
This sequence comes from Ondatra zibethicus, assembly GCA_004026605.1. Lineage (NCBI taxonomy): Eukaryota > Metazoa > Chordata > Mammalia > Rodentia > Cricetidae > Ondatra > Ondatra zibethicus. The sequence goes on from PVIU01011905.1 coordinate 36,798, forward strand.
AGAGGCAGGCGGATCTCTGTGAGGTGGAGGCCAGCCTGGTCTACAAGAGCTAGTTCCAGGACAGGCTCTAAAACTACAGTGAAACCCTGTCTTGAAAAACCAAAAAATAAAAAAAAAAAAAAAAAAGAAATTGGAAGAGAACCATTTAGGCAATCTTTAAATAGATCCTTCTAGATCTTGATAGGAAATTTGCTGGAGGGGAGCAAGAGTATAAGGGGACAAGTTTTCAGTAGCCGGAACCATAGATGGACTGCAGCTCAGAAAACTTACTTAAGCTCTCTACCCCTTGATTTCCCAGGTATGAAGTAGTAGCCACCTCAGTGTGCTGTGGGACTATTGTATGAGAGTCATATACATCCAAAGAATGCAAGGAAGTTGCTTTTCATAGCGCCTCTCCCATGTTAGGCATGAGGTACGATCTCACATTTTTAGTAGCTATGGTGCCACTGGGGCTGAGGTTGCTGTAAAACAATTCAAAAATTAAATAGTTTGTTACAACAATGTTCTTTTATGTTGGATGATTGAAGAGATAAAAAATTTAGAGGAAAACTTTTGTTGAATTGCTACATTTATATATATATCTGTGACCTCCTATTTCATGTTGAAGAATAGCTAGAATAGATTACACATTAGGTCTAAATGTGAGCATAATTAGAACCTTTCACACATCCTGGAAACATAAAACTTTTGAGTATTGTATAGAAGGAATGAGCAAAGGGCTGCTACAATTGAAGAACAAGCCAGAATTTCTTGGTAGAATGATTGCAGTGTGTTAGCAATCTGAGAGCAAGGGGTGTTTGCTGAGTCATTTAGATTTAATTCACATTAGTTGTGAGTGAATCTTCAATTGTGAACTCATGTTTGTTCCTAGAAGTTCTATTCTCTGTATTTTTATCTGTACCTAAAAATGACTTTTCTTGCTTTAGTTATATCTAGTGGTTTATATCAGTGAACATTCTGTCTCTGAAGAAATATTAGAACTTTTCTCAAGGACAAAAGCTGCCCAAGAAACAGATAACAAATCTGGGAAGGTGTAACACGAAGGGCTCCTTCAGGAGTAGCCAGCTAGACAGCCTCAGGAGAGCAGCAAGAAGAGAACGAGTCAATAGGAATTAACTAAGTGTTTAAAATAGTAAATATTTTATGTCTAAGTCAAATTGAATTTTAAAAGTCATTAAGACTATGGAACTGAATCAAACAATACCAAAGTTCATTCACTGCTGTGCGAGGGTAAGCATATGAAGACTGCGGGAAAGAGCCATTCTTGAATGATATCATATAAATAATTAAGATAACCAAACCAATAAGAACAACATCTTAAAGCAACTGTAGAGGAATTAATTTAATTTCCCACAGATTTAGGAATTAAAATATGATTTTATTTTTCTACCACTGAAATTAGTCTTTGTTCCAGTTCATCCTGTCTAGGGGAACAAATGAAAGTATTGTTACTTCAAGATAAACTTAATTAATTCAAGAATTCATCAAACCATTCAGGATTTTCTCTATCACCGTCACTGTGTGTGTGTGTTGGTATGTATACCTGCGTGTGTGCATATCTGTCTATTTTTGTTCTTGTTATTTAGGTTTTGTTGAAGCCATCCTTCTGTGCTCAGGGCATCTCCTTCTCAGCTATCAACCATCCCTGGCATTTGCTCCAGTTATTGATATTCATCCTTATGAAAGTTATAACAAAACATTTGTTCTTTGTATGTCTTATAACTCTTCTTGTGCAATGTATGCTGATGATGAAGCATGAAGGATACCTTGTGGTGACAAGTCAGTAGTGGTGACGTCTCTAAGGTGGGTCCATCACTTTTGTCTTCCCCTTCTAGTCTCTGTGAGCCATAGCCTGATTCACCCTTCTTTCTTTGAGTCTAGGCTTGCCCAGTTGGATTGCTTGACCATCAGAATTGATAATAGTGATGTTCTGGAGTTTCCAAGGCTGGCTTGTAGGGAGTATTGCGATTTTCTTGTCTGAACCTCTTGAAATACTATTTGAAGTCCACACTGGATATGGTGGACTGTTGTGAAAGAGGCCAGCGGCTCTAAAACTACCTCTCCAGAGAATCTCTAGGTAGATACTCTGATTAACAATGTGTTCTGGTTTGCTTTCTATTGTGGTGATAAAACACAGGCAAAACCAATTTTGGAAGGGAATATTTGGTTACAGATTACAGTCTACCTTCCAGAGAAGCCAGGGGAGGAGCTTAGGTTGCGAACCTGGGGGCAGGAACTGAAGCAGAAACTATGGAGGAGCGCTGCTTCCTGACTTAATCCCCAAGACTTATTCAGCCTGCTTTCTTATATATCCCAGGACCACCTGCTGAGGGTAGCACTACCCACAGTAGGATGGGACCTCCCACATCATTACTTGTTTCACATAATAACTCTGCTACCTAATTTCTCCTGTTACGTTGGTCTCTGACAATCTCCAAGTCAGAGTCTACTAGCGTAAGTCAAGCGATTCTGTAAGTGAGCTTCTGGTAATGGAAGCCATTCTGTTCCATCGATCTATTTGTCTGTGTTGGTGCCCCAGACATACTGAACCAGTCTCACTCCTTCAGCTCTCTTTCCACATGTAACTTCCTGATGGATCTATTTATTTCATTACTTTATGAAGCATTATTAAAGCTTAACATGTATCCAGGGAAGTACAAATGTCTTAAGTGTAATCCTCCATAAATTTTCAAAATGAGACTCTTTTGTATAGCTGCAAGACCACACACAGGAACAGTTCAAAACATCCAGAAAAGCTCCTTTTGAAAGATCCCCAATTCACCAGGTTTCTCAGTCTTCAACTCCACACTAGTTTTGACTGTTTTGAACTCTATGTAAATAGGTCATATGACTGAATCTTGCTGCATTTGGGTTCTTCTATTCAAAGATCTATGCTCCACATGTAACGACTATTTGTTTTTGAAGATATCTTAACAGTATATAAATGCAATTCATTTATCCATGGGATAGTTATGAATATTATGAATATGTGGATTCCTTATGGAGAATGACTGTCAAGCATATGAATGTTGAGGAATGAATATTGGCATGATGTGTGTATGCATTTTTTTTGTAAAATACCCTGAAGTTGAGTCAAAGGATAGAGAACATGCATATGCATTGATGTTGATAGGTGCATTAGCACCATTTTGGGTGGTGTTATTATATGCAACCACCAGCAAGGTATGAGAGTTCCTTTGTACAATACTCTGGCGCTTGGTTTTTATTGTTATTTATTTGTTTGTTTGTTCATACATTTATTTATGTATTTATTTATTCATTCATTCATTTTTGCAAAGTCAACAGTTTTCTTTTTACTAATTTTGTTCTTTGATAATTTTCTTTCTTTTTTTTGCTACGATGAGGTGTTTAATTTTTTTTTATTAGTTTATAAATAATACCAATCAAAATTTCCACTTCCTCTCCTTTTCCCACTTCCCTCCTGCTCCCCCACTCACCCTCCCCACCTCCCCCTTCAGTCCTAAGAGAGGGCAAGGTACTCTGCCCTGTGGGAAGTCCAAGGCCCTCCCCTCTCCATCCAGGTTTAGGAAGGTGTGCATCCAAATAGAATAAGATCCCAAAAGCCAGTACATGCAGTAGACACAAATCCTAGTGCCATTATTATTGGCTTCTCAGTCTGCCCCAATGGTCACCACATTCAGAGGGTCCAGTTTGATCCCATGCTCGTTCAGTCCCAGTCCAGCTCTGAACAGAGAATTCTCAACAGAAGAATTTCAAATGTCCAAAAGATACTTAAGGACATGTTCAACTTCCTTAGCGATCAGGGAAATGCAAATCAAAACAACTTTGAGATACCATCTTTACACCTGTCAGAATGGCTAAAATCATTCATTTATTTATTTGTCTTTTTGAGAAACGGGGTCTCTCCGTCTAGTCCTGGCTGATCTGGAACTCTCTCTTCAGAGCAGGATAGCCTCGAACTCACAGAAAATAGCCTGTCTCTGCCTACTAAGTACATGATTCAAGTCATGTGCCCCTACTCCCAGCTATCTATTTAGTTTCTTAAAAAACTATTATCTACTGAATAAATGTGTAGTGACTGGAAAATTTTAAATTATATTTATTTATTTGTGTGTGTGTGTGCACGTATGTGTGCGTGCATGCACATGCCTGTACACATGGCACATACACTCAGGTAAAACATATACTCATGGCATAGAAATAAATAAATAAATCCTTAAAAGATTTATTTTTATTTTATATGGATAAAATCGTGTTGCTGTTTGTAGGTCAAACATCAAGCAGATCTGTGCTTGCTTCTTTCTCTGGCATCTGCTCACTGACATATTTATCTCTTTGTGCTGAAACCCTTTTCCTCCTCACCTGCAGTTGGAATGTATCTTGCTACCAGAGAATGCAAACCTTTCAAATTTGTTCTTTAAATTTGCCTTAACATTTTTTTATGTCCCCCTAGAATCAACTTGATAATTTCTACCAAGATATCTTGAGGGGTTTTCATCAGTACTCTATTACATTTATAAATCAATCTGGAAGAGATTGGTTATTTTCGAAATTGAGAGTTTCAGCTCATGGATACATTCATTCTGTGTCTTTACCGTTTCCCCATCCTTTCTGTCCCCTCCCTTCCTCTTCTCACTCTTTTTAAAAATTTTATCTCATTGATTCTTACTACATCTCAACGTGGGAGTCTTTCATTTATTTGGTTATTTCTCCAGGACGTGAGACTGGAGATTTTATCAATGTCAGAAGAGCAGACGCCAGAAACAGCAGGTAAGGAGAGAAACTGTGATAACTGAGTCAGTCAGCAAAGGACTCGCCTATTTAGAACTTTGTTCCACGGCTTGGCAGACTTTTCCTCTTCTTAAGTAAAAAGATAGAGAGTAAACATTTTACACATTGTTGATCATAAAAGAGACTTTATTGCTGAAATCATTGAGGCATAAAAACAATCACTGGCCATATTTAAATGCATGGGCATGGTTATGTTCCAGGGACATTTTACGTACAAACAGCTCCATCTGGATCTGCCCCAAGGACTATCCTTTGTTGACCTTTTGTTCTGGGGCTATGTTTAGAAAGTATTTGCATCTATTTGTAGTTGGTTCATTTTAAGGTCTGGTAAGTTTTTCAAAACATGGCTACATGGTAGTATGCTCAATGTAGTTCAGAAAGTGAAACTGTACCCACATCTCTGCCTGAGGGAACAATGTGATTTCTGACCTCAAAATGTTTGTTGTATATTCTAAAAAACTAGGGATCTGGGGCAGAACAGAGCTGTTTCTCAACTGTATTACATTAAGAGGTTTTCACTTTTTTTTTAAGTGAGGGAAAGGAAAAATGGTATTCCTCATACATAAATGTGTATGTATACATGTATGTGTCAATCAATAATAAGCCTTGTATATATTGCTTGTACTTTTGTTATTCCACTGTATACACTCTTTTAGAGCTAGATTTTCCCTTTTATTAAAACTCAAAAATACTTTCCTTTTAATTGTCAATAAAGTTATTTGTGAATATGGGCACTCAGTTAACATAATTTGAACTTTGGGAGTTTGGCTATACCTTTCTTGTTGTGTAGTATTTTAGTATAATTATATCTAGAAGACATAATATTCTGCACTCAAAAGCTATATTGATCTGAAAATCCTAAAAGGAAGGCAACTTGATTAACTATTTAAAGCACTATATATTTTTAAATCACAGATCATAACATTTGACTAAGAAGGTAGAAGAAAGTGCGCCTGAACCCATGCAGGGGCTGCTAGGATGAATAGAAAGGCTACACTTGCTTAGGGATTTTGGAAACTTCTTTCTGTGCTTCAGAACTCAGGAATGCTTGGTGCATACTGTATATGGTGTAAGCTCATCTCATTAGCTAAGGAATCAGAGGTGCAATTTGTAATGACTATACTTGGAACTAAATTATTTTAGCTTTAGTACCTTCATTGTCACATTGCTAAACATTTTGCATAAGATGAGCTTGTAATAGTTTCTGTAGCAAAAGAATGAGTTCAAGTTGATATGGGGCTCTTTGGATAGTATTTTCTTGTTAAGATCTACCATGTGCATGAATGTAGCAAGGGCTTCAAGAAATCTGGGAATTAACACACAACATCACACTTAACCCAGATTTCTCCCAAATGCTTTTGGTGATGAAGTGATTTAATCCCTCATGGAACACTTACATCCTGAAATGCTCATGTTCCAGAGTGAGTGGGGTGGGAGACAGCTGTTTTAATCCATCATTTATTATCTTTCCCATAACCACATCTTCTAGTTTCTGACATTTTCAATAAAACAGTTATATTTGCTTCTGTCTTTGCTTCCAAGCATTTAGAGCTGGCTTTTTCCTCGAATGGCAGAGAAGTGTGTTCCTCCCCGTGTATTCTTGCATGGTTGGAAATATTATAGGCAAGTTATAGTTTTGTATTTCTATGAACTCTTTCCGAGATGCTTTGACAGAGACATGAGTCACCCCCTTTCCCCAGTACTTTTCATGCTTGTCATCTTCAAAACTATAAAAGTAATCTATGGTAATATTTTCATCATGAAAGAGTGAGACAGTCTGGATATGTGGCTCAGTTCGCAGAGTGGTTTTCTAGCTTGCTTGAAGCCCCGGGTCTGAGCCACACCATAAAACTGGGTGTGGTAGTACATACTGTAATCAAGGTACTTGAGCAGAAAGATCAGAAGTTCATCCTTAACTACCTGGAGAGTTTAAGGTCAGCCTGGCCTAAAAGCCCTGTATCAAAGAACAAAATAAACAAATATATAAATAAATAAATACGTAAGTAAATGCACATTTTACACATTTTTATAATAAAATTTTCATTCCCACTGACCAATGGGATGCATTTATTCACTAAAGATAACCTCTATTATCAGTTTGCTTTCTTTTGGACGCTTTAAAAACACATTTAAAACTTTTACTTTACAACTTTAAAATCTCAAGGCATATGTAAGAAATTCCTTTATTCCATGATTTTAAATAAAATAGCAATTTATTCTTTTTAAATGAAGTGATCAGATGATCTGGAGTCATAAATAACTATGGGTGATACTTTGAATATTGATGATTAAATTGATATGCATGATGATTAATGTAATATTCATATTAATATTACATTATTATGATGCTTACTGACTTTCACAGTATGTTTAGTGTGCTGTTTTGTACCAGTTCTGCATGCAATTCAATGCAATACAGAGTTGCAACAGATGAGAAGCAAAGAGGTAGAGTCTCCATCCTCTGACGCTTGTGCCTTTGTCGTCTCCACCACCTGTGGCCTGTGCCTCTGCAGTCTCCATCATCCGAAAGGCTTTGTCTACCCATCCATCTCTCTGTCCCCTACTTCCAAATGTTACTACCATCCAGCACTTTCAAGAAAAGCTTCTTAAAATTTCCCTTTCATCCATCTAACATTGAATTTTTAATTACATTACGAAGGCTTAAACTTATATTTTAATGCAAATGAGTAAATGATTATTCTGATCCTTTTTATAAGGCAATTGGCATGAACCTGTGTGCCAGTCTTGAATGAGAAGGTAAGGATGTCACACACACACAAACACACACACACACACACACACACACACACACACACACGTGTGCGTGCACATGCATATACCATGAAAGTTGAAGATGTGAAGGAATACGGCATCGTGGGGGAAAGCAGCAAGCACAGGACAAAATATGGCACACTAAATGATAGGTTATGACCACCTTCAGAGGAAAGGAAGTAGGAAGAGTTAACTTGGAGAAGCATCATGGAAGCTGTGGATTAGCAGTAAGAGCCAGTGATAGAAGTGAGAATCTGCTGGGAAATGGGTAAGTCAGCTTATGATCCATAACACTGCAGTTCACTGAATTCTGTTGAGCAACTGTAGTGTGATTGGCTTTGGGTGATCCACAATGCATCCCTTTGGTTCCCTTCCCGGTCATAGAAGATTTTGAGTTAATTGTGGACCTGGTCTCTGTCTTAATTATTTTTCCCTGTTGCTGTGATAAAATAACCTGAGAAAAATCAACTTAGGGGAGAACTGGTTACTCTGGTTCTCAATTAAAGGGTACAGTCAGGCCATCCTCACAGGGAACCAAGGCAACAGAAACTTGAAGCAACTGGTTACATTGCATCTGCTGTCAAGAAGCAGTGGCAGTGAGTGCTAGTGCTCAGATGACTCTCCATCCTATACACTTTGGGATCCCCGCCCAGGGGCTCAACTGACCTAAAGAAGATGATCTTTCTCAGATAGTCTCAGGGGCTAGCCATAAGCCAGATGATCCTTCACAGGTATATTGTATATACTTACTGTACTTATTGTATACAGTTTTTCTTATATTAGTTATAGCCTTCTTTTTATTTTAGACAAAAAGGGGAAACGTAGTGATATTTTATTTGTACTTTAATAAATAAAGCTTGCCTGAGACTTGTCTACTAGGTGATTCCAGAGCTGTCAATCAGCACCAACCATCACTGTGTTTCAGTAGTAAAATGGAATGCTCCAAACAATACGTTTATCTATGTTAATTTCAGCATTTTTAATGGAAACTGAGGAAACATACAGTGATAAGTCGATGTGAGAGGAACACACACCCAAAAGAGAGAGGGGGAAAGAGAGAGAGAGAGAGAGAGAGAGAGATAGAGAGAGAGCACTTTCTAAAGAAGAAATGAACTGTAAGCATGAAGGTCTGATTTACACACCTTACAGGGAGAGACTATTCTTGCTGGCGTGGTTAAAATGGTGGGAAGGGAAAGTAAAGAACAAAAGGCACATACTGGACTGGGTGTCAGCCTCGTCAAAGGGACAGTGTCACTCACCATGATGGTATTTGAGACATTTACAGTGTGTTAATTCTGCATTATTCTCACCTAGTCATTTCTAACACCTTTTCATGATTCACCTTTCCCTGCTTCTCTCTTCAAAAATGGTTTGCGAGGTGGCAAATTTGTAAATTTGCCCAGGTTTCTTTCATTTTGACACCTTGTTTGACCAGCAGGCAACCACGCCACGGGTGACAATCACCACATAAATACACAGCAACATAGTGCACTCGAGCTCTGTCCGGCTGCTCGGGAAAGCAGCTGACGATGTTTGAGCTGACGCCGTACCTACAGCTCTGCATGGCTGCATCCTGGCAGAGCATGAAAGGCAGCAGGACCCCAGTGGCTGCTCCTGGGCAAGCCAGGGAAGAGCCTCACCCAAGCATCCACAGAGAAGTCCGTGCGAAGATGTGGACATCAGTTCTGCTGAGGGGTTGCTGTCAGCAGGTGGCGAATGGGAGCCCTCCCAGGGCGCAGCTGTGGCACTAGGAGCAGCGAAGGGGTGGCTCATTTTGTTTCGAAGTATCGAGCAGCTTGTGAGGCTAGGAAAACCGGTCACGGTGACAGGGCCTGCCCTCACAAACCCCTGTTTGGAGCAGTTTGTCTGTAGGTACTAGTTTTCCTTTTTAAAGCTAGATCCATAAATATGGAAAGTTGCATTGCCAGCATCGTTAAAATTATATCCGAATGAAGATGATACATGTCTATAAACCATGCTAATGAATGCCGGCTAATGGTGGTGCACCAGAGGCTGTGTTCCATAAAATCTCCCAGTCACTCTCTAGCTGCGTATCGTGATTTATTTTCCTCACAGCCTCATCTTGGCCAGATATTTTATTATATACATATTTATTCCATTATAAGTTGTTTCCTTCTATTCCTTGCCAAAAGGAAGACGGGAGGGTGCACTGGGATTTGGTCTTGCATGTTCTGGCTTATTGTTGGAAGACCAGAACCAGTGCTGGAGTGTAGGAAGCTGTCGTCGGTGCACATTTGCTGAAAAACAATGAAAACACGAGTGGTTCTCCAGATTATTAGAAAGACCCAAAACATCCATTTAGAATCACCATGGTAACACACCTCTTGGCGTGTCTATAGGATGTTTTGGAAAAGTTTAGCTGAGCAGAGATTCATTCCAAACATGTGTGGTACCATCCCACAGGCTGAAGTTCCAGACTGAATACAAAGGAGAAAGTGAGCATTGGTATCCATTGATCTCCACTTCCCGACGGTTGGTGCTACATGACCAGCTGCCTCATAGTCTCACTTTTGAGCCTGCCTTGCCACCAGGAGTCAAAATAATCCTTGCTGCGATGGACACAATGGTCCAGGAGCCAAAATAATCTCTTTCTTCTTGAGCCGCTTTTGTTGTGTGTTTTGTCACGGTAATTTTCTTTAGGAAATTCACAAATATCTGGGCCTTATAGTATTCAAAATGTGTGATGTCATTTCGTATTCAGCCACGTTTTTAATGATTTTATCAGTTAGCACTAAAAGTTTAGCTACTTAACTGTTTTGTGTGTGTGGTCATATCCAACAGGTTTGTCTAAATATCCCCCCCCCTTCCTCTCCTGTCCTATTGCTGGGGAAAAGATGCCACAACACAAAAATACTGACCTCTTCCCAGTGCATCAGTGTCAGAATCTAGGCCTCTACTTCTTTTCATGATTGTATTTGCATATGTGCAAAAGTGGAGAGGTAGTTTCTTAGGCCAAGTTCTCCTCTGTAGAGGAAGCAAGATCCTTGTGATGATGTTAAGTGGAAGTAACGTAGGCTCTTGGCTCAGAGGGGCTAAGCAAAGATGGAGTAAATGAAGCCATGGACTTTCCTAAGGCACCGTGAATGTCTGCCCCATTTTAGGATTGTTAACACATTTGCAAGCAAAGTCATTATGAAGGTGCTGGGTTATTCAAGTTTCTCCCGGAGGGGTGGGATGGACAGAACACATAGAGATCTACAGAAGGTGATAGATCCTTCTGTATTTGAGGATAAAAGCCACTTGGTCATGGAGGCTGGGACGTTCTACAGTGTGTCATCCCAAAGCACAACAGCTGGGAGTTCAGTCCAAGCCTGACGGCAGAAGACACAAGACGAATGTTATGGGCAGGAGGATAGAGAGAAGAGAAAATCCACCTTCCTCCATGATTTGTTCCATGTGGTCCTCACATTGCTCGTCTCTTTCAGAAATATCTTCACAGATAAACCTGGAAACCTGTTCTACAGCCATGAGTCCAGTCACATTGTGCAAAATAGTGAGCTGTACCCCTGCTGTGAAGTTATGATTTCAGTTCATCTGTGGAGGCAGCACTAGACTCAATTTTGAAACTCAGATTACTAAGACTTCAGCTGAATCTAAGGAAAAGTTTCAAGTTGTAAAGGCACTGCAGGCTCTGCCTTCCTCAGGCATCAGCTGTGAGTAATTGTGATGTTTAGCCAAGGCTTTTTACACTGGGACTTCTAATCAGTTGTACCAAACCCAGCAATTTTTTAAAAAACTTTTTAGTAAAAAAATGAAAATCTTTGTATATACATATGAGGTGCATATGTGTGTTTGTCAGAGGTGTGTGTGTTTGTGTGTGTGTGTCTTCATGCATATAGAGGTCAGAAGACAACCTCGTGTCATCAGCCTTATTCATTTGAGACAGTGTCTTCATTGTTCAGCGCTGCTTACACCAGGCTGGCTGAGTCATGAGCTTCTGGGGATCACTCCCCACCCTGCCTCCTGTAGGAGTCCTGGGATTACAAATACTAATAGATCTTGAGATTCAAACTCAGATCCTCTCACTTGTGCAGCCACGGCTTTACCTGCTGCCTCATTTCCCCGGTCATTTACAAGCTCTTCATAAGGTTCAGTTAATTGTTATTTTCAGATAGATAGAGAGAGCACTAACTTGTAAGACCTTGGCTTGAAGTATAACGCAGTCCTCAGATCTGATGATTATTCTAATCCTTCTCTATTTTATCTAGTGTCGCCTAGCCTTTAAATCACCTTCCTTTGTGCTATTGGGAGTCATGCTGTTGAACTCATTGATGGTGGTTTATAAATCGGTTTATGTCTGGCTTGAAACATGTGGATAAATAAAGGGGCTCTTTCATGCAAGCTTCACTGGGGGACTGACATGGCCCATGGATCACTGGGCCCAGGAACCATTTGCTAGCATGCTCTATGGGCCTATGTAGCTGGTGGTATTCAAAGGTTAAACTCAACAGCTGGAAAAATGATGACAGTAACAAAGTTTAAATAACAAAAAAGCCTGGTGCATGAAAAGCAATCTTCAGACTCCATAAAACCACCAGTGACAATTCTGCCTTCTATTTTCAATGGCATCTTGATTATATGGCGTGACCTGTACTGTAGGCCAGGAAACAAGGAGTTAGGCTAAATAGCAGTGTTTCCTGATGCTTGCTTTGAATTTCATTTTTACTTCTCTTGGTTTTTGTTTTTTTTTTTTAAATAAACTGCGTATTTCAAGTGAATTGAGTAGAGAGTTTAATTAAGAAAATAGTGTTCCAAGCCTGATTTGCTTCTCTTCTGCTGTATTCTGTGGTCTAGTGAGTACTTCAGTGAATTGTGACGGGGCAAGATGTTCCTTCTTCCTTTACAGCCGCATCTCCATCAGCGCCATTTCTGACAGGCTTTCAAAATGAGTCCAGCTTCTCAAAACGGATATTTTTGGAAAGACCTTACTGACTTAAAAGTTTTATTCTACATTTCAAAAGCGGCCAATTGGAGGAACAAACTATTTCAACCCCAAGAAGAAGTGAATAAATTTTGCTGCACGAAACAGAAGTGTATGGGCAGCTGTTTACCTGTTTCATTTTAGTTTGAGGTCTCGAGGTACCACTGAGAATAATTAAATAAATACAGAACTTTGGAAATTGAAAGAACATTCAAGAGAATCTATTATAATATGTTCAGCTTGTGTATGTGAGCTATGAGTTTCTAAAAGACTGAATGACATGCTCAAGGCCACTTCATTGTGGAGAGCCAAGGCTAGCTCCTGAGAAATGGAAAGCGGAGTCTCTGGTCTTCCCACTCTTCACACAGACTTAAAAGTGTTTTCATTCATGAAGACCTGTTGGTTCCTACTTCTTCTTCTAAAACACTGAAAGCGTTCTTATTGTTAATTCTGAAGGCAAGCTGGCTCTTCTCATAGCCTGTGTACAAATGTACTTCTAGGCACACATGTAGTCATTGTACCTATAGCGCCAGGCAGGCAGCATCAAAACACTACACAGACCTTGATTTAAAGATGATTTCTTTCAAGAAATAGGTGGCTTTTATGTCCATACTTTCCTTAGATTTGTTTCTCTTCTCCCTCTGAATCTATTTATATGCTGTCATCATTGTCTTAGGGGACCTTCCTTCCAGTGCCCAGAGGTGGTCTGGAGTGGTCGCCACGTGCCCTCAGAGAAGTTTTCTGCTTCCGTTCCCAGCACTCCTGACCATAGGGTTCCATGCTTATGTGCCTGATAACTCCATTTGCGTCTTCCCTTCTAGTCTCCAGACAGATTCTAACCATGTGAAGGGGGATACATGCTATGTGCCTCTGGCTAGAGCCCCATTACCTGGCTCAGTGCCCAGAACATAGGACATTAGTGTGTATGGGATGTGGAAACGAGTGAAGCATTCTTTAACCTAAAATAATATCTATGCTGAAGTTGCTTTTTCCTTTTTTAAAAAATTCTCAGGTGACATTTATGAAGTGGATTTTGCTTTGTGGTTCTTATTTCTTCTCATCTTGGAAAAAGGCTTTCTCCTACGTGTTTTCACGTGGTCCCTGGCTGGGGGCTTTCCTGAGCAGGGTATTCCAGGGCAGGAGAATGTGACAAGATGTCAGAGTCTCCTTACTCATATGCTGGGGGTACAGAGGTGATGGGAATGGGAAGCCCCACACTGCGCCAGAAAGCCTTCAGCCGGCGACTGTGGCTCAGTGCTTTTCAGGACAGAGCCTTGGCATCCATCCTAAGCTGGAGTGGAGAGGTCAAGTCAAGAGCTCCAAGATTCTTCTTGGCTCCACATTATATGAGCATGTCGGCTGTTTTGTGTTGACTGTAGGGCGGTACCTACTTCCCCAGAGGATTTGAAGCATTCTGCAGGGACCAGCAAGAGAAATCCCAGCGATCTTCTGAACCGAGTGAAGATGCCTCCCTGGGCAGGCACTGTAAAACCAGCATGGGCTCTGTGTGGCTGAGGAAGTACTAGCTGCCTCACCACTTGCATGAGGGAGCATGAAGGGAGTAGGATGTCATCCTTTTTATCCTGGTCCCTAAAAATAGGAACAGCGAAGAGCATTCTCACAGCAAGTAAATGTCCTTCCTGCTTGTAGGACAGAGAGACAAAGGCCTGCTCAGATTCATGTGCTTACTGCATGGATGCTTGGGAGAAATGGCACTCACAATCCACTGGTTGCTTTGCTTCTTTGGTAGTCTGAGTGCCCAATCACCTTAGATCAAGAGTAGGCTTCTGTATTCTTGGTAAAAGTGAACAGAAAAGGATAACCATCTTTGCAAGGAATTTCGGAGATTTTACTGTGAAGGTAACCCATGGACTGGAGGGCACCTTAGGCTCTTCCTTATTTTGGGACTGTGAAAATTGTGTTTGGACTCCACAGGCAAGACACACAGCGGCACTTGCCGCATGGAGACTGAGAGAAGCAGTCCCCGAAGGAGGCTCAATGACAGCAGTGCAGGCATCATGGGGACCGTTTCTAAACATGCACAAAAGCACTGAGACATAATGGGGAGCACTGAGACATAATGGGGAGCACTGAGACATAATGGGGAGCATACAAGCCCACAAAGTCAGTCATTATGTTTGTGTTAAGTATGGACACGGAATCCTGGGTGCCTGCTAGCTGGTAAAGATTATGGCGCTCACATTATGTGAATTAGTTTATCACAAACAGCATCCAAAGACGTGCCCCAGAGTTACTTTATAATAGTAGTAGCTTGCTGGGGAACCTCCTTCAACCAATGGCCTTTGAGATGCTGGACCAGGTTGGGCATGGCCTTGGGTACCGAAAAGGTGCATGCTGGCGCCCACTATCTCTCTCTCTCCTCTCTTGCCTGGCTGCTGGATTTGGTTCCTCTTCCCTACATGCAGAGGACTGTGATCTGTGAGTCTCCCCTAAATAAAGATATTATATTCAATTCTGAGCTAGTGTGGGATTACTTTATTCACGTTCTCCTACAGTAGCTGGCATTATTGACCACCACATACATATCAGTCATCATTATTTTTCTGTTCCAGGGAAACTAAAAGGCTTGAGTAACACACACAAACACACACACTCTATATAATATATAATGTGTGCACATATATGTATATATTATACATACTCCATATATGTCTTTCACATCTGCATTACATTTCTTGCTCCATTCTTTCTTGGGACTCCTTCCTTCTTCCTCAGGTCTCCCTTTTACTTTTATGCCTGCTACTTGAGATGCTACACACGGAAGAGAGCATGATATTTGTCCTTCTGTATTTAGCTACTTTGCTTAGCATAATGATAGCCAGTCCTATCCATTTTCCTGCAAATGATGCGATTTAACTCTTCTCTGCGGCTGAGTAAAGTTTCCTCGTGTGTTGGCCTTAGTTCTTTGTCCACTCATGCATTAATGAATGTCCTGGTAGAGGTTGTGTCTTGGCTGCTGTGGGTAGCTCAGTGGTAGACACAGAAGTGCAAGTGTGTCTGTAACGTGGCTTAGGTTCTTCTTGGTACAAAGACAGGAGTGGATTAGCATTTGCTACACCATGCAGCTCTCCTTTGGGTTTTCGAGGACCCCAACAAATCTCTCTAGTCATTTGCCTTCCACCAGCGGTGTGTGGCTCTCTTTCCCTGTGCCCTCACTGGCATTTGCTGAGAACCACATTGTGAGTGGGGTGAGGTACAACGTCAACTCTTTGATGGCTGAGGATGCTGATCATTATTTTATTTTCAAATACTGGTTGACCATTTGTATTTCTTCTTTTGAGATCTGTTGGTTCGATTCATCAGCCCATTTATTGTTTAGATGCTTTTATGGTGTTTAATTATTAGAGTTCTTTATAGAATCTAGAGATGAAATCCTGTGTTGGCTATGTAATTTGTAAAGTTTTACCCACCCACCCCCATTTTGCACATTGGTCATCCTAATGATAGTCTTCTTTGCCATGAAGAAGCTTTTAAAAATTTCATTGAATTCCATTTGCAAGTCCTTGGAATTGCTCCGGAGCTCTTTAGGGACTCAGTCCTGGACCCTGGAGCATTTTCCCTTAGCAGTTTCAGTTCTGATACTGAGGTCTTTGATCCACTTTGAATTGGACTTTTGTGCAGAGATGGATGTGGGTCTAATTTCATTTTTCATGTGGATTATCCATTTTCCCCAGAACTGTTGAAGTGGCTGTCGTTTTTTGAGCATGTGTCTGTGATTCTGGGTCTTCTGGTTTAATTCATTGGTGTGCATGCCGCAAACAGAAACATGTTTCAGGCATGCTTCTCATGACTTCATACATTCCTTTATTCCTTCAGTGGAATAAAGGAATCCTTTATTCCTTCAGTGGTCTTACTAAGTATGTGCTTTGACCATCTCTTCCTGTGGATGGTGGCCTCTTGCCCAAGAGAGGAAACGAGTAAGCTAACCAGCCTAGATTACAGAAAGCCAAGTGCAGCACTCAGTCACTGTTCGCTTTCTTTCTATGTTGATCCTAACATGAAAGCATCTGTTTCCTTCATTGACATGGTCGACCTAAGTTTTGGTGTTGGTGTTAACTTTAATAACTCCTTATCTCTGTGGCATGCTGACATATACAGGGTTGTCTCATCCTAGACTAGTCATCCCTCATTATGCTAGTCATACAACTGTGGACAAGGAAAACTCAACACCCATAACTTCATGCTAAAATTCTTCGTACCATCTGTGAGCCCGCTCCTTCTTCCTCAATTTGATGTCAGGTGCTTTGCCCTGAGGAGAGGAACCAACACACTCCTTCTGTCTTCTCCAGTCGTAGGCCATTTCCCCGCCATCTTCTCATCCACTTCCACCGCTGACCTGTTCCGCTGGTTTACATGTTTGTTTTGGACATGAGAAAAGAAACAGTACCACTTGGTGCTGAGCCCTTCCCGCTATTACCGGTCGGTGTCCTGGACTTCCTGCCCTTTCCTGTTTTCTGACCTGCACATGTTAGTCTTCCTGGCTTTTGTCCTTTCCAACGTTCCTCTTATTGTCTGCGCCGTCTTCTTGGCGGCCTTCCCTGCTTCGGTCACCACCAGGATCTTTTCAAATTGTAATTCTTTCTTCTCCTATATATTTTTCCTGGTCTGAGATTTATTTAAAAAAAGGGTAAATGCTTAGTGGTACACACCTATAATCCTAGCATTTTGGAGGTTGGAGGCAAGAGAGTTACACATTTAAGGCCAGCATGGACTGCACAGCCATAAAGAGAAAAGAAAACTCAGGACATACACTCTTTTTCTTCTTTATCATTACAAGTTCTAAATATTAGTGAAAAATAATGTCTTTAGAATCATGTTTAACTAAGCAAAGTATTTTGATTTTCAGTTGAATTTAGAATATGATAATAAACATTTTGTAGATATTTAAATCATAATTATATGTTAGATATTTAATTTGCATACTTAAACTTTATTGCTAATAAATATAATACTGAAGAAAAGATTAAAAGCCACTTAAAAGAATATAGAAATATTAATTAACATTTTAGTGCTCATATTTCATTCTTTGAAATTACCTTGTCTCAAAAACTTAGAGGATAAAGTGAATTTATGAATATTAGATTTTTCATTCAGTTTTGTCTATAAACATTTAGCTATATACATAGGTGTAAACTTTATGAGGAAATCAACTATGTTCATGGTGGCTATGTGAAGTGTAGTTAGCAATGGAAAATAAAAAACCTGCTTTTTTGTGGGTCTCTAGAGCAGAACTTCTACCCTTTGAGCCTGAGAGTTCGATACTTGATCCTGAGTATATAGCTGTATAAAATATAAAAACATACAAATCAAACATTTACTGTTACTATAAAGGCATTAAAAACTGTTCTTTGGTAGAAATATCATTTTTACCATTTATTAGAGCTGAAAGCACATTTGCATGCTAATAAGATGCATGTGCTTCTTTATTTTTACATAAAGAATTAAATCTTGGCTGAATATTTGATCCTTCAGGTTGTGGAGCAGGACTGATCCTTTGATTTTGTTATTCAGTGCCGAGAATGTCACTTTGCATAAATATGTAGTGGCAAATCACAGAAACAAATTCAAAAACATTTGGAAATTCTCTCCTGATTGTAAGCCAATATTTATTTAATGATTTTTTTTAAATGAAATTAGAGTCAGCATCTCAAACAGGAATTTTAAAAGTCAGACATTCTAAAGATACATTATAAGATATACTAAGTTGATACATGCTGAGGAATGAAAATATTGAAAAATATTTTATGAAAATTAAAACTTTGTTTCTATAAGAGCAGCATACCCAGTCTCAGCTCTGAGCCATGGTGATTCAAGCAGCATTTACCAGGTTGCAGGGCACAACGATAGGGATGCGCAGTACCATGTGCGCCTGTGAGGTCAGAACGAAGGCTGCAGTGAAGTTGTGAGAGGCGACACGGGTGAGTGCTGCCAGGAGCACATCAGACTCCTCATGCGCTAGACTTTGGATTAGTTTGTGGTGGTTGCCCGTGCATAAACTTTTTACTATTGCCAAACTTGACCTTCACGTTTGACAACTTGACGTCATGCCACAGTTCAAGGAGATCTCCCCCTCCTGTGATGGTTAGCTTTACTTGTCACAGATTAGGTTTATCTGAGGAGGGTCCTCAACCAAGGAATTGCCCTAATCCACTTAACTGAGGTGGAAAGTCTACCTCAATGAGGGCCTCACCTTCCTGTAGCAGTTCAGATAAAAAGGGCATGGCGAAAGGCAGATGACGCCCTTTGACACCCCAACTTTCCCTCTTAAAACCTAGTTGATTTACCCTATTTACCCTGCCAATTCCTTTACTGATACCAGAACCAGTGTTTCCAGGCTTCCGTTGTGGACCAAGGACCAGCGGCTCTTGGGATTACTGAAGCAACCAAGCCTTAAGGACAGAAACTATCAGCTTGTTGGTCTCCCCAGGGAGCCTACTCGTGCTGCTGAGGCACCCGCATGTTTATCTGTTCATCTTATTGATTCTGTTCCTCCAGAGAACCCTGACTATATATCCACTCCTTATTGTCCTTTCTTTTGGTGTGAGGAGGGAGTTCTCTTTAGAGTAGATCTATGTAGCCCAAGCCAGCCAGGAATTCAGGTCCCTGCCTTAGTTTCCTAAATACTAGTATTACAGGTATGTTACCATACCCAGCTCCTCTGTTTTCAATCTAAAGATGTTTTGAGAATGCATACCTTATTACACTTTTTGCTCATTCTTTTATAAAAAGTGGATCCACTCTCCCAGGAGGACAGAGCTTCACAGCACCATCCCGTCCCAGTAAGTCTGCATTTTGGGGATTACCCCACCTCAGCCCTGCCACTCTGGGAACCCAGCTTCTAGCACAGTCCTGCCCAGAACACCCAGAGTCCTCTCAGAGCCTCGCCAGGCCTTATACCAACACCTAATGCCTTGAAGCCAAAGTTCTGGAAAGCTCCTTTGGTAATGCAGGCAAACCTTCATCTCCATACATGGTTTTTAGTTCAAACTGTACAGATTTGTTCCCCACCAGTGTAACATTATTATAATCATTATTAATTAATTAATACATGGTTATAGATGATTATGACACAGATGGGTCTTGGACACTAATCAACTATACTGACTCAGTAGCGTCAACTGCTAAAGCCACAAGGTGGTGCGTATCCTGAGACACTCATTGCCTCAATCTTTGGTGGGAGACACCGAGCATGGGGGATTTGCAAAACAGCACACCTCTGGCTTCTCGGAGTCAGCCAGGCAAGTGTGTTTGGCTCCAGGGGTCTACATGTTCACAGCTATGGCCTTGTGAACAGACGTGATGTCCACAGCAGAGCCATCTGTGCCGCTCTGCAGACCTGCAGAGGTCTACTGAAGAGAGAGCCCGAGGCCAGTCTGTGAGGCACTGGAGCATCCACAGGCCCAGCTCTGCCAAATGTTTCAGGATTCGGCTGACATATCTGAAGGCTTCATTGAGTCAAGTCTGCAGGGAAAGGAGTTTAGGGCTGTTTAGCTGGCTCAGCTGTTGGGAGGCAGCTGTGAATTCAGCTGTAACTGGAGGAGTCCCAGAGCACATGCCTACATTGTCCAGACCCAGACACACAATAACATTCCAAGAAGGGTGATCGGTGGGTTTCTTCATGGGAAGTGTGATGTTCACTGACTTCCTGTGGTCTACTAAACCGAGCTGTGGGGAAGACAAAAAGAATAAAACAAAGAAGAGACCAAGGAAAAAAGTTCACAGAGCTGCTTGCTCTAGACATGGCGGGGAACATTCCAGAGGACGGAATTCTGGGATGCCAGAGACTGGAGAGAGGAAACGTTTGCAGAGGCACCAAGCGGCTGGGATTCAAAGTCCTGGCTCAACCATCTACGGCTGATGGCCTCAGGGAATAATTGGTCTCTTCTTTCTGCAATGTCCTCTTTGTGCCACACTAACAACAGCATTCATCTGCTAAGACTGGTGGAATTCCGTGAGTTGGTATATGTAGAGCTTTCAAGACAGCGTATGACACACAACGAAAGTACTGAGTAAGGGCCAGCCCATTGCTATGGCAGAGCCCAAGAGCCATGCACAGTGAGACCCCACACGAGCCACGAGGTGCAGAGTGTGGGGAGTGGTGACAGTCCTTGGGTACAGCTCTGTGCTTGATGGATTGTCATGCTAAGAACAGATCACCTCCCAGAGATCATCCTATTACTGGAGTCCTTAGAGTGAGGCTAAAGACAGACAAACCTCGGCAGCAGTTCAGCCATGTTGGTGAGAAACACAATGGCTATCATCAGCTCTTTCTGTGCAGCACACACTCCACTGACATCATGCTCCGTGCGCTGTGCTCTGTGCCCATCACCTTAATGGGATATGATATCAGCTAAGAGGCGAGGGTTTACTGTGAGGAGAAGACCTTTCCTCAGAGCTGGTGGCATATCCCAGGGTGTGGCCCTGTTCTGAACAAGAGACAAAGCAGTTTTGTTTGCCTGCTTGTCTTGCTGTTTGCTGGTGAGCGCATCTCCCTGAGTTTGATTCTCTGCTGCTGCTGCCATGCCCAGATTCTTCCAGGCCTTTAGTGCGAAGTCATAACTGCTTCTGACAGCGAGCAGCTGTCACCCTCTCAGTGTGCAGACTAAGTCAGGTATGGTGACACAGTCTAGGGTCACGCTGTGTGAGACCATGTACTTTAAGGTTGGACTCTGCCCTGTCCACCTCCCCGTTGGGAGCTGTGAACCCCCCACTCCCAGCTTCTGAATTTCTGTTAAACAACTTGTAATGCTTGCAGCTGCTCTGAGCACAAGACCCCCAGGAGTTTCTGATGGCCGGGGAGTGGTTTCTGCTGGGTTTGGCTGGGGCGTGGCTATCAGTTAAGGATCTCTATATAAGCAGCTCTGGTACACAATAAGGGGGGGCATTCCTGTTTCAAGGATTTTGGCATCAAGGATGATATGTGTCTCTGTCTGTGAGTCTTTGTGTTTCAAACTCTAGCCCCTTGCCTGGTTCACGAACTGTATGGTAGCACATAGAGCGCAGACGGGCGTGGTGCGCTGCACTCCCCAAACTCAAGATTCTAGCGATTGCCCGTGTTCAAGAATATGGGAGAGTGTTCAGGGGGCTGTCCTGCGTGGCATTGGCATGAACTAACCTCTCACCCTCTCTCTCTGTGTGTGTGTGTGTGTGTGTGTGTGAACCCACTACATTTTCTGTAGAACACAGGCAAGACTTATAAAAAGTCACACTCTTAAAAGTCAGGATTTAAATTTAACAGTTACAAACAAGGGTTTACACACAATGGAGATATGTGATTCACTCTGAACTCAGTGTCTTCCCGCTTCCCTTGCTGTTAATGATTGACAACTATAAACATCTTGCCCTTGACACCTAAGGGTCCCTTTGCATCTTTTATGTCGATTGCAGCTTTCTGGGGATAAAATAACTTCTGATTCAAATCTCACACCCTTCCAAAAGTTACTTCCATTCTGTCAAAAGTTTTTACCTCCCCACTTCTCAAGAGGGGAAGTTTGGGTACCTTAGGGTGACAAGGAAGCAGAATGCGCCTATTGTGGTGAATCTTCCTCTGTGTGATCAAGATCAGGGATCCATGTTTGTTCACTGAGCCTCCTCATTCATTCTCCGGATGTTGCTGGTCTTATCTAGCATGCCGAGGCACCTTATGAATGTTGCTGATTCTATCCATCATGTCTAGGCACACTGTTTGGACTCTGAGTACGTTGTACAGAACATCCACTTCAGTCTTCAAAGCGGGGTCCTCTAGCCGTCTTGCTAGTGAGCATCCTTGTCATTGGTTCCTGTGACTCAGGAGTGTGGAACCGAGGGCTGGCCAGTCACTTCCTTGATCCAGAACTACAGTTTTGCTAAGGAACTGGTTATAACCTGTACTGTGAGTGAACCAAGGTTTCTCAGAAGGCTTTCTACAGCAGCACAAACCAAGAGGCTTCCTGCCAAGAGGACTCAGAACTCATACTTTAGCTGACTTCCCACCCCCACCCCAATACCCCACATCATTTTCTTTAGAAAATGGGCCCAACTCCAGTGTCAAGGTCTTTCCAGTGTGTTCCCTGCATGCTTCCCTCCTCTCTTCTCCTTATAGGAGGCTTAGCCACTGGGTGGAAAGTTTTCTTCATGGGTATCTCGATTTCATAATTAAAAACAAAACAAAACAAAAAACAAGTCTTCCAAACTGTTTCTCTGTGTTTGAAGCAAAGTTTTGGAAAGTGCGGGGCATGGGTATGGCATGGGCATGGCTAGAGGAAGGAACCTCTGAAGGGGGCTAGGCTTTCCCTATTTTCTAGCTATTATAGTATTGCAGGATATTTGATCGCACTGTAAAATCAGAAACGGTATTAATAAAATCCATCTTGGATTCGGGGCAGAGCCAGTAACTACTTGACAGGAACTAGTAATAGAATCTATGGAGGAGCCAGGAAGACAGATTGAGAGATGCACAGGAAGGAGTAGGGAGGAACTTGGGGTTTCCTGGTCTTTTTAGTTTGGGACAGCTGGAGAGTGCTCTCTTGCTGGGTATCCAGCCAAAAAGGAAGGCCAACTGATTGCTTCTTGGCTTCTCTGAGCTAGCAGGTTTTCACCCCCACATCTGACTCTCGAGTCTTCATTGGTAAATAGAACAACAGAGAGTTAATTAAAAACCACTTTGGTGACGGTAGCAGTGCTGGGGCCAGCAGAACTAGGACCAGAAGTCCTGCCAGGCCACAGGTTGAGCAGCAAGACACTGACCGTGAGCCACGGGGAGTGGACAGTAGCTAAAATATCAGTCGATTCAGGTGTAGCCACGAAGGTGTAGCCAATAGAAAAACATTATAGTTTCCCCCCACCCAAAGAAATGAAAGCTCTGAATTCAATGCCTGAGAGAATGACCAGGATTTAAAACTACATGGTGCTATTTTCAAACTGTTGCAGCCATTAACCAGATACCTAGTTTATGTTATTTCTGAGAACATTCTGTTAATGAGCCTCAATTCATAAATTTCATTTACCTGTTTCAGCGTAATTTCAGCTGGGGTTTGGGTGACTGGGTTTGGACCAGAGCAGGAAATGGGGAACAAGCTTTTATACCCCAGGTCAGGATGGTGGTAGCATGGGAATTGGGGGAGGAGAGTGGAGGTGGCTGTGACCCCCAGATACTCTCCTTACATGCAACAGCTTCTCTTAGTCCCAGTTTGAATGTGCTGTATTTATTTTGTTAATAGAGGAGGTTGTTTGTAGCCAGAAAAGTTCCATGGCTGCAATATTTTTATAATTTTCCTGTCTGTGGATGTTCAGCTTACATGTTTCATTGACTATAGAATGTAATATATGCACCATTACCCAGGATGTAGAATGCCTTAACAGAGGAGACTTTGTATGAAGGCTTATCCATCACTTCGGCATGCTAGAGGATTTTAAATCTTATTATATTGTTAGAGCTGACGTTTCATTGCGGCTCATGCCTGCATTCTGTTAAAACTCAAACATTAACAAGAACTCGAAGAAAATTGTAGCCTGTTCATGTTTGCAGGCGTAGGTTTTTCTGATGATGGAAGGAAATTTAGAGACATTCATGTAAGTGCTCTCTGCAACACCACAACGTGTAATTTTGCAATGTGGAGTGTAGGGAATAGCCTATCGCACCCTCGTCTCCATTCTACTTACTGCCACTCTTGACGTAAAAAGAGTTGGGGAAAAGCATGGTCTTCCAATTTTTCACTTTGACTTAAAGATAGCCATACACTGCTTCCCTCAATTTACCTAAATGAAATGCGAAATAATGTTTAAATAAGAATGCTCGGTGGGTGGGTGAAGGCAGTGACCTATGTTATAAGCTGGGTCTTCCCCAGGTTCAGCTTGGCCTCTGAGATTCTTAGTATTTAGTAATTAAGAAATCTCAGACTGATCCTCCAATCCAATGAGAAGATGAGAGAGAGAGAGGGGGGAATACTGAGGTATGTAGCAACCCACTAGGACAACTCCTGAAATAAATAAATACTAGAACACATCCATTATTTCACTTTAGATGTAGCTTTAAGCCTAAGAGATGAGAAGGAGGAAGACATTAAGGACATGAAGGGGAGGAGAGGGCTACATGACAACGCTGCGTGTGGAGAAGGGAAATAGGGCAGGGATGGCATGAAGGGAGCCAGCCACATTGTCATAGTGACTGAGGATGTCTCCATGGCAGTCTGCCATTTACTGGCTTCCTATTTATTGCTGATGCCAGAAACCCTTGAAAGGGTAGCTTAAAAGAGGAAGGCTTATACTGGTCCACAGTCTCAGGGTTCACGCTGGAGCCCACATGCTTGGGCAGAATATCTAGTGTTAGGGGACTGTGGGGGAAGAGAGGAGATCACCTTACTGGGGATAGAAACAAGAACTGGCCAGGGGCAAGCTACCACTGAAGGGCCTCTCCCAGTGACTCATTTCCTCTAGCAAGGTCCCACCTGCCACTACCTCCAGGAAGGCCCCACCTGCCCAGGGTTCCAGAATTTTTTTTTTTACTATTTATTGATATTTATTGAGCTCTACATTTTTCTCTGCTTTCCTCCCTGCCTCTTTCCCCCTTCAGCCCTCCCCCAAGGTCCCCATGCTCCCAATTTACTCAGGAGATCTTGTCTTTTTCTACTTCCTACTTCCCATGTAGATTAGATCTATGTAAGTCTCTCTTAGTGTCCTCATTGTTGTCTAAGTTCTCTGGGATTGTGGTTTTTAGGCTGGTTTTCTTTGCTTTATGTTTAAAAACCACCTATGAGTGAGTACATGTGATAATTGTCTTTCTGTCTCTGGGTTACCTCACTCAAAATAATGTTTTCTAGTTCCATCCATTTTGCTGCAAAATTCAAGCTGTTGTTATTTTTTTCTGCTGTGTAGTACTCCATTGTGTAAATGTACCACATTTTTCTTATCCATTCTTTGACTGAGGGGCATTTAGCTTGTTTCCAGGTTCTGGCTATGACAAACAATGCTTCTATAAACATAGTTGAGCACATGCCCTTGAGCATCCTTTGGATATATACCCAAAAGTGGTATTACTGGGTCTTGAGGAAGGTTGTTTCCTAATTTTCTGAGAAATCGCCACACTGACATCCAAAGGGGTTGTACCAGCTTGCATTCCCACCAGCAATGCAGAAGTGTTCCCTTTTCCCCACAACCTCTCCAGCATAAGTTGTCATCAGTGTTTTTGATCTTGGCC
>PVIU01011906.1:0-11149 GCA_004026605.1 Ondatra zibethicus
TAGATCCTACACTGTAGAAGTGGGTGGAATTCCTGGGCAGGAATCCTAAGGCCAGAGGTTGGGCTCCCAGACCCTCGAAAAGCCTTCTCTGGTCCCAGAGGAGTCAACTTCAAGGCAAAACTTAACAAATTCACCATCAGTCACCCTCCCCTGAATGATGCTGGAACTACCCCACAGCTGTGGGCTCACGTAGTTTCTCCATGAAGCTGACTCACTGAAAATTGATGCTTTTCTCATACAGTTTATCCTGATTATAGTTTTCCCTCCCTCTCCTTCTCCCCGTTCCTTCCCACCGCCCCTCCTCCTCAGGATCCTTTCTGTCTCTCATTAGAATTCATTTTGAATAAAAGAAAAAAATGTAAATAATAATAATAAAAAA
This sequence comes from Ondatra zibethicus, assembly GCA_004026605.1. Classification (NCBI taxonomy): domain Eukaryota; kingdom Metazoa; phylum Chordata; class Mammalia; order Rodentia; family Cricetidae; genus Ondatra; species Ondatra zibethicus. The sequence continues at coordinate 380 of PVIU01011906.1, forward strand.
GTTGAATGTGGATAAAAATAATTATTCCTCCAGGGCTGCTGGAAATGCCTTAGCCGACAAAAGCACTTGCTGATAAGGCTGGCAACCTGAGTTCAGCCCCTGAGGTCGAGAGAACTGACTTCCAAAGTTGTCATCTGATCTCCACGTGTGCACCACGGCATGCACACACACACACACACACACACACACAAATGTAACAAACTGGAGTAGGAGAGGAGGCAGGGCAGCCATTAAGAGTACTTGCTGCTTTAAAAAAGGAGCTCTGAGCCTCCGTTTCCCTACCACGGGGTTCATTGCAGCTCTTATTCATTTCACCAGAGAAAAGCTGGCCCAAGTCTGAATGACAGTGCTGCCCCTGCACGTTCCTGCACCATGGCCTCAGGCAAGTTTCTTAGCCCACCTCTGCCTCCTCCACACTGCCCGTGAATAGAGTCTTCTTCACAGTGCTGACAAGGGGTTTTGCGTCTTCTCTGTGGCGCCTGACCCCCTGCATTGTATATAACACATGATCCCACCCCCAGTGCTCTTGCTTGTTTGTTTGGACAGGATCTTGCCGTGTGGCCCAGGATTGCCTTGAATTCTCTGTGTCCAGACTAGCCTTTGAATTTGGAGCAGTCCTCTTGCCCCGGCCTCCCGAGTGCTGGCATTACAGACATTCACCACCGTATTGTGCCTTTCCAGCAACTTCTGAGTCCTCTTTCTCTATGTCCTTGTCTCCATAGTGTGTAACACCTTCTGACAAACTGTGTGGTCAGCTTGGTGACTGATTGCTTCCCCCTGCCCTCCGTCTGAATGTAAATTCTACAAGAGCAGAGGTACTCATCCCTTTTGCTCATGATGCCCCTCACCAGTGTGTTTTCCACAGCTGATATTCCTTCCTCCCTTCAGGTCCTCAGGGCCTGCTATCTCGAGATGTATAATGCAACCTTGTGTCTAAGAACTGTCTAACATTCCATTGCATTGACTTAACTCATTGAACCCCATTCCCATTGTCATGGACATTTAAGCTTTTCCTAATCCCTTAAAAGTAAGATGGCATTGGGTGACACCCACTTCCTTGTACGGATGTGTCAATAAAGATGGTTGCTCTGTGAATGACCTGGTGTGGCTCATGTTTGGGGGAACCTGTGTCTAAACACACCCACTTCCCTGAAGTCTCCCCAAGAGCGTGCTTTGAATTTTTGGATCTCTGCTTATCACACAAGCTATTGAAATAGCATCTGGTTGCCATTTCAATTTGCATTTTATTAGCATGAATGTAGATGAGTATCTCCCTTATTCTAACTGACATTTGCATTATTTTTTCCTCCATGACTTTCCTGCACAGTACCCACCCTTCCGCTGGGGAAACCTTCTGTCCCTTGTCCCCAGCTGAGCCCTTTCTAGATCTGCACCTCTGCTGTATCTAGACTGCTGTATCATGCCCCTTAAATTTCAGTTTTATTTTGCGGTGCTGTGAACCCTGGGCCCCCACATTTTAAGGAAGTGCTCTACCACTGAGCTACCTCCCCAGCCCAGCTCAGCTCTTCTTCCAGTTCCTCTAGCTATACAGCCGAAGGTGATCATTAACCCCAGTTGTGGCATCCAAGAGTCCCTGTACCTCTCGCCGGCCTGTCTGATCCCATGTCCTAAGACTCTGCAGCATGCCTGTCTGCCCACTCCCCAGAAACAAAACTTCCTGGTAGTTCCGCATTGCTCTTTTTGTCGGGAACAGAACAGTTTATTCACCAGCAGGCCCTGAAAAGCCCTTTTGTGCTCCATCCATCCCAGGATCCTGTTCAATGTTCTCTGAAAGAAAAAAGAGTTGCAGGATGCTGGCATCCTAAGAACCCTGGTTAATGAGCTGCAGGCACCCTTGGCCCATTAGTAGGCTAGCCACATGCAGAGCCAACTTCAGCAGCTCCCACCCTGCTAGCTGTGATGCCCATATGCATTGCAGAGATGGGATTTTGTTTATCTCCTCTAGTACACATGAGGACCGCTCCATAGGCTCCCCCACCCCCGCCGGCCCCGTATGTGACTGAGATAGTTACTTCTTAGCTGTCAGTCATTATCTTGATCTTAAATTATGCACAAAGCCCAGGCTTTGGACCCAGATATTGGGGGTTTAAACACCATTTTGCAGATGGATGATCTCTTTACACTCGTATTCCCATCCCAAATATGGACATGCAAAGTGCCTACATTTGCTGGTGCTGAGCACTTTGCAAATGTGACACTGGGACCAGAATGAGAAGGGAGTCATTGGCCAGGCTTCTCCTCGAAGGGCAGAAACCAAGAAAAGAATTGGACATGATTTAAAAAAAAAAAAAGGCTGCTTTTTGTTTTAATTTGGAGTTATGGATGCTTGAGAGCTACCCTGTGGTTGATGAAAATTGAACCCAGCTCCTCTGAAAGAACAGCCAGTGCTCTTAACCACTGAGCCATTCATCCAGTCTATACTTACAGTGTTACAGACGGGGTCCTATGCATGGATTTAAGAGGCCTTTGCTCTTCCAGGTGAGGGATCCTTCAGCTGAAATCAGCAATCAAGAAGCAGAGGCAGGCTGATCTCCGAGTTTGAGGCCAGCCAGGTGTCTACAGAGTGAGTTCCAAGACCAGGGCTACACAGAGATACCCTGTTTCAGGAAAAACAACCAACCAAACATCAACAACAACAAAAGGAGTCCCATGAAAGCACCAAGCTAACAGACACCCACCATATACATATGTGCAGAGGACCCGTGCAGGCCCAGTGCTTGTGGCTTCAGTCTCTGCGAGCCCATCTGAACTTAGTTGATTCAGTGGGCTTTGTCCCCTGCAGGGTTCCAGGGTGGGGAGCTTCACAGTGATTTTTCAGTCCTCACTACTCCCCACACTGTATCCCCAGCGGCTGCTACACTTGGTTCTGAAACTTGCTGTTGTGGAACAGGAAGCATCCCACAGCTGAAGTTTGAGTGGGTACCACGAGAACACCAGCCTGAAAGGTCCTTTGTCCTTCCAAACCCAGGGGGAGGAGCAAAGACTGACAGCTGAGAATGCCTTAGGCTTTGGTCTACACATGAGGAAAGGCACCCATCTGCTGCGGGTTTGCCCAACTTGGGCAACAAGAGGCAGTATCCAGGCCACCAAAGAGGTGTTGTGAAGATGGAGGAGGGGGTTGTTCCTAGTTTTGTGTTTGGTGGAGGGCTGTGTATGTGTGTACCCATGTGTGTGCCATCGGAGGTCGCAGGTTAATGCGAAGTGTCTTCCTCAATCACTTTTCTACCTTATTTTTTGGGATAGGATCTGTCACTAGACTGGATGGCTAGGGAGTCCCTGGGATCCTCCCACCTCTGCCTCTGGGTGCTGGGACTACAAACACACACATTGCCTGGTTTTTTTTTTTTTCATGGGTGCTGAGGATTCAAATTCAAATCCTCATGCTTATGCTGCGAGCTCTTTACCCAGGACCATCTCCCTGGTCTCCTTCCCCCCAATACTACCCACACCAGACCTTTTTAAACAAAGCAAAGTTGGAGCTTATTCAGAAAAAGCCTTACCATCGACTGAAGTGTGCACATTAAGGGAGAAGCAGATGTTTAGGATGTGGACAGCACACACCCAAGACGCGAGTGTAGACAGCTCAAGAACAAGCCAGGCTTCCTTCTTCCTTCCTTTTCTTTCTTTCTTTTATAGATGTGGATTTAATATAGATTCAAACATAGGTTTTGAATTCTCTTGAAAACTCAGGGCACTCTGCCGTGTTGGGAACACAGGTCTGCTTGCACACACGCAGTACCTGCCTCCTTCCCCCACCATTGTTTTGCTTTGAATCATGGCCTTATGCATCCCAGCATGGCCTCAAATCAGCTGAGTATCTGAGGATGACCTTGAATTTCTGATCTTCCTCACTCTCCCTCCGCAGCGCTAGAATTAGACATGCAACACCATGCCTGGTTTATGTAGGGCTGGGGATTTAACCCAGTACCCCATGTGTGCTAGGCAAACATCCTACCAATTAAACTTCATCCCCAGCCCACACGGGGCATGTTTATCCAGTTTGCCACAGCTCCCTTTTGTCTCTGGCTTGCCTTACTTCACTAACTTATGAACCCTAATAAACCCTCCCGTGACTGTCCAAACTCAGGCCCACAGGCCACATACACCCCAGGCCATATGACTATGGTCCCATTAACTTACTTGAAACATAGAGGGTTTTTTTTTTTCCAGTTCAGTAGCAAAGTTCTCAAGCAGGAACTTTGTACATGGCAGTATCTTTCAAGTCTAGCCATCTCAAGTTATTCAAGGCTCAGGATGTAGCTCCTCCCCTTGAGTTTCTACCTCTAGCTACAAGGCCCACTTGGGCTTTCAGGAGCAGCTACTCTCTTCCCAGTCTCAGGGCCCTTGCACGTGCTCTTCCCTCTGCCTAGAACATTCCTCCCTCCACAACTCCCTGCTCAAAGATGGTGTTAATTGGCTGAGTTGGGGTCCCCCTCATTTGCCCAGATTTATCATCCATGTCACATTTCACAATTCATAATTCTTCACGGCTACGATCATCTCTCTCCCCCGTTTCCCCACTTAGGGACACTGCAGGGCAAGCATTAGCGGTGTTTGTTGACCTGTATCTGAAGTATGCATCACAGAACCTACACCTCATTGGCAAATGTTTGTGGAATACAGGCACGGGTATCCACCCCATGAGATGTGCCAGTCACTTCATAGGTTTGGAAAGCAGATGCCAACACCCTTCTGTCAGAAGTCCTGAGGTGAGAGGTCAGCAGAGTGACTACATTCACATTCACACATGGAACACGTGCCAGACAACCACAGATGGCCACAGAGATCAAAGGGTGGAGAGAAGACAGAACCATGAAATGAAGCCTTCTCTACATGGAGAAATGGAGGCCTGGATTGACCTAAAATCTATAAAATTCCAAAGCAAATGGGGGGGGACCTAACATCAACAAAAAGAGAGGCCTTCCTAAGAGTTCCAGGCAAAGATACACTGTTCCTCTAACATACTTGCAGCACAATTTCTTTTTTTTCTTTCTCTTTTTATATTTTATAGATATTTATTGAGTTCTACATTTTTCTCTACTCCCTTCCCTGCCTCTCCCCTCCCCACTTCAATCGTCACCCAATGTCCCCATGCTCCCAATTTACTCAGGAGATCTTGTCTTTTTATACTTTCTATTCCCATGTAGATTAGATCTATGTAAGTCTCTCTTAGTGTCCACATTGTTGTCTAAGTACACTGGGATTGGGGTTTGTAGGCTGGCTTTCTTTGCTTCATGTTTAAAAACCACCTGTGAGTGAGTACATGTGATAATTGTCTTTCTGTGTCTGGGTTACCTCACTCAAAATAATGTTTTCTAGCTCCATCCATTTTCCTGCAAAATTCAAGATGTCATTATTTTTTTCTGCTGTGTAGTACTTTATTGTGTAAATGAACCACATTTTTCTTATCCATTTTTCGATTGAGGGGCATTTAGGTTGTTTCCAGGTTCTGGCTATGAACATAGTTGAGCACATGTCCTTGTGGCACGATTGAGCATCTTTTGGGTATATACCCAAAAGTGGTATTACTGGGTCTTGAGGAAGGTTGTTTACTAATTTTCTGAGAAATCACCACACTGACATCCAAAGGGGTTGTATCAGCTTGCATTCCCACCAGCAATGCACAAGTGTTCCCTTTTCCCCACAACCTCTCCAGCATAAGTTGTCATCAGTGTTTTTGATCTTGGCCATTCTTACAGGTGTAAGATGGAATCTCAGAGTTGTTTTGATTTGCATTTCTCTGATGACTAAGGATGTTGAGCATTTTCTTAAGTGTCTTTCAGCCATTTTAGATTCCTCTGTTGAGAGTTCTCTGTTTAAGTCTGTACTCCATTATTTTAATGGATTATGTGATCTTTTGGTGTCCAATTTATTGAGTTTGTTGTATATTTTGGAGATCAGACCTCTGTCTGATATGGGGTTAGTGAAGATTTTTTTCCCATTCTGTAGGCTGTCCTTTTGTCTTGTTGACTGTGTCCTTTGCTTTACAGAAGATTTTCAGTTTCAGGAGGTCCCATTTATTAATTGTTTCTCTCAGTGCCTGTGCTGCTGGGGTTCTATTTAGGAAGGGGTTCCCTGTGCCAATGCATTCAAGTGTACTTCCCACTTTCTCTTCTATAAGGTTTAGTGTGGCTGGCTTTATGTTGAGGTTTTTGATCCATTTGGACTTGAGTTTTGTGCATGGTGATAGATATGGGTCTATTTTCATTCTTCTACATGTTGATATCCAGTTACGCTAGCACCACTTGTTAAATATGCTTTCTTTTTCCATTTGATATTTTTTGCTTCTTTATCAAATATCAGGTGTTCAAAGATGTGTGGATTGATATCTGGGTCTTCTATTCGGTTCCATTGGTCCTCCTGTCTGTTCTTATGCCAATACCAGGCTGTTTCCAGTACTGTAGCTCTGTAGTAGAGTTTGAAGTCAGGGATTGTAATGCCTCCAGAAATTCTTTTATTGCACAGGATTCTTTTTTTTTTTAAAGAACAAAAATGAAAAACTTTATTGGAGCCTACAAACACAAGAAACAAATAAGTAAAAAGATATGCAGACATGGTTGGTGGTAGAAGTCTGCCATTTTAGCAACCAGATATTGTGGAGGTTGAGTCAGGAAGATCATCAATTCAAGGTCAGCCTAGGCAACTTGGTGACACCATCTCCAAGTAGAAAAATTAAAAGGCCAGTGAGATGGCCCAGCCTGGAAAGGTACTTACTGTTAAGACCTGAGTTTAATCCATAGAACTGATGTGGTAGAATGAGAGAACCAAATTTTGCAGGTTGTCCTTTGACCTCAGCACATGCGACATGGCACACACACTAAATTAATAAACTGCATTTTTAAAAAAGTTAATATGGGTGGAAGTGTAGCTCAAAAGTATCTTGTTTGCCTAGAATCCCCCAGTGAGGGGCTGGGGTGTGGCTCAGTGGTAGAGCACCTGCCTAGAATCCCCCAGTGAGGGGCTGGGGTGTGGTTCAGTGCTAAAGCTCCTGCCTAGGATCCCCCAGTGAGGGGCGGAGGGCATGGTTCAATGGTAGATAGAGCACCTGCCTAGAATCACCTGGTAAGAGTTTGGGGGTGTGACTCAGTGGTGGAGGAACTCCCTAGCATATGATTCAACCCTGCTACCATGTAAAAAAGGAAATAAAAGAGAAAAAACAATGCAAGCTGACAATGGTGAACTCCTGGGGGTCTCAGGTCTGACTAACTACTCCTAACAGAAACTAGTATTTCTAAGAAGCTTCCAGAATTATCTGTTTGTTCAGAGGCTGGGAAAGAGTCTCCTCACTCCATCCTTGGCATCTGCACAGGATTCTTTTGGCTGTCCTGGGTTTTTTGCTTTTCCAAATGAAGTTGAGTACCATTCTTTCAAGGTCTTTGAAGAATTTTGCTGGGATTTTGATGAGCATTGCGTTGAATCTATAGATTGCTTTTGGTAAGATTGCCATTTTTACTATGTTAATTCTGCCTACCCAAGAGCATGGGAGATCTTTCCACTTTCTGGTGTCTTCTTCAATTTCTTTCTTCAAAGATTTAAAGTTCTTGTCATACAAGTCTTCCACTTGTTTGGGTAGAGTTACTCCAAGATATTTTATGCTATTTGTGGCTATTGTGAAGGGTATTGATTCTCTGATTTCTTCCTCAGCCCTTTTATCATCTGTGTACAGGAGGGCTACTAATTTTTTTGAGTAAATCTTGTATCCTGCTACATTTCTGAAAGTGTTTGAGTTGTAGAAGTTCCTTGGTAGAATTTTTTGGATCACTTATGTAAACTATCATATCATCAGCAAACAGTGAGAGTTTGACTTCTTTTCCAATTTGTATCCCCTTGATCTCCCTCTGGTGTCTTATAGCTCTAGCTAGGACCTCAAGAACTATATTGAATAGATATGGAGAGAGTGGACAACCTTGTCTTGTTCCTGATTTCAGTGGGATTGCTGGGAGTTTCTCTCCCTTTAGTTTGATGTTGGCTGTTGGCTTGCTGTAGATTGCCTTTATGTTTAGGTATGTTCCTTGTATCCCTGCTCTCTCCAAGACCTTCATCATGAAGGGATATTGTATTTTGTCAAATGCTTTTTCGGCATCTAATGAGATGATCATGTGGTCTTTATTTTTCAGCTTGTTTATATGATGGATTACTTTGACAGATTTTTGTATGTTGAGCCATCCCTGCATTTGTGGGATGAAGCTGACTTGGTCATGGTGGATGATGGTTCTGATGTGTTGTTGGATTCGATTTGCTAGTATTTTATTTAGTATTTTTGCATCAATGTTCATGAGTGAGATTGGTCTGTAATTCTCTTTCTTAGTAATGTCTTTCTGTGGTTTGGGTATCGGGTAATCACAGCCTCATAAAAAGAGTTTCGCAATGTTCCCTCTATTTTTATTGTGTGCAATAATTTGAGGAGTATTGGTATTAGTTCTTCTTTGAAAATCTTGTAGAATTCTGAGCTGAAACCATCTGGTACTGGGCTTTTTTTGGTTGGGAGACTTTTGATGACTGTTTCTATTTCTTCAGCTGTTATAGGTCTGTTTAATTAGCTTGTCTGGTCTTGATTTAATTTTGGTAAGTGATATTTATCCAGAAAGTTGTCCATTTCCTTTAAGTTTTCCAATTTTGTGGCATATAGGTTTTCAAAATATGACCTGATGATCCTCTGTGTTTCCTCCGTATCTGTTGTTATGCCCCACTTTTCATTTCTGATTTTGTTAATTTGGATATTCTCTCTCTGCCTTTTGGTTAGTTTGGATAAAGGTTTGTCTATTTTGTTGATTTTCTCGAAGAAACAATTCTTTGTCTCATTGATTCTTCGTATTGTTTTCTTTGTTTCTATTTTGTTGATTTCAGCTCTCAATTTGATTACTTCCTGTTGTCTAGTTCTCTTAGGTGAGTTTGCTTCTTTTTGTTCTAAAGTTTTCAATTGTTCTGATAATTCACTAGTGTGGGATTTTTCCAGCTCCTTTATGTAGGCATTTAGTGCTATGAACTTGACTCTTAATACTGCTTTCATTGTGTCCCATAAATATGTTGCGTGGTCATTTTCATTTTAGTTTAGGAAGTCTTTAATTTCCCCCTTTATTTTTTCCTTTACCCATTGATGATTCAGGTGAGCATTATTTAATTTCCATGTGTTTGTGGGTTTTCTGGATTTGGTATTGCTGTTGACCTATAGTTTTAAAGCATGGTGATCTGATAAGGTACATTGGGTTATTCCAATTTTTTTCTATTTGTTGAGGTTTGTTTTGTTACCGAGTATGTGGTCAATTTTTAAGAAGGTTCCATGAGGTGCTGAGAAGAAGGTATATTCTTTTCTGTTTGGATGGAATATTCTATAGATGTCTGTTAAGTCCATTTGAGTTATAATATCTGTTAGTTCTCTTATTTCTCTGTTCATTTTTTGTCTGATTGACCTGTCCAGTGGTGAGAGGGGTGTAACATGAGGGGGTGCTTGTTGGGGTTTCTGTCCTGCCTAGTTCCCACAGCCAGTAAGCCCCAAAGAAATCACACAGAGAGGTCTATATTAGGTTATAAACAGATTGGCCCATTAGCTCAGGCTTCTTAATAACTCTTGTATTAACTCTTGTTCTTATCTATATTAGCCACATGGCTCAGTACCTTTTTCAGTGGGGCAGGTCACGTTCTGCTTCTTTGATATATGGGCCAGGACTGCAGAAAAGAGCTTCCTCCTTCCCAGAATACTTCTGTTCTCATTTCCCCACCTCTACTTCCTGTCTGGTTTTCCTGCCTATAATTCCTGCCTAGCTACTGGCCAATCAGTGTTTATTTAAAATATAATTGACAGAATGTAGAATTGTCCTGCACCAGAGGGGACTGTTGAAGTCTCCCACTATTAATGTGCTGGGCTTAATATATGATTTAAGCTTTAGAAGTGTTTCTTTGACATATGAGGGTGCCCTTGTATTTGGGGCATAGATGTTCAGTATTGAAATTTCCTCTTGATGGACTTTTCCTGTGACTAATATGAAATGTTCTTCTTTGTCTCTTTTAACTGATTTTAGCTTGAAGTCTATTTTGTTAGATATTAGGATAGCTACACCCACTTGTTTCTTAGGTCCATTTGATTGGTATATTTTTTCCCAACCTTTTGCTCTGAGATGATGTCTGTCTTTGAGGTTGAGATGCATTTCTTGTATGCAGAAGAAGGATGGATTCTGTTTTCGTATCCAATATGTTAGCCTGTGCCTTTTTATAGGTGAGTTGAGTCCATTTACATTAAGGGATATTAATGACCAGTAGTTGCTATCTCCTGTTAATTTAATTTTCACCATTGGTGATGTTAATTTGAGCATTTTTTCTTCTTCGGGATTTGCTGTAATGAGATCATCAATTGTGTGTGTTTTTATTGGTGTAGCCATCTTCCTTGGGTTGGAGTTTTCCTTCTAGTATTTTGTGTAGGGCTGGGTTTATGGCTAGGTATTGGTGAAATCTAGATTTGTCATGAAATATCTTGTTTTGTCCTTCCATGGTGATTGACAGTTTTGCTGATTACCTAGACATCATGGATGTCTAGACTGGCATCCATGGTCTCTTAATGTCTGCATAATGCTTGACCATGACCTTCTGGCTTTCATTGCCTCCACTGAGAAGCCAGGTGTAATTCTGATAGGTCTACCTTTATATGTTACTTGGTCTTTTTCCTTTGCAGCTCTTAATATTCTTTCTTTACTCTGTATGTTTAGTGTTTTGATTATTATGTGGCGAGAGGACTTTTTTTTGGATCTAGTCTAC
>PVIU01011906.1:11249-62997 GCA_004026605.1 Ondatra zibethicus
GCCTTTGAGTTGACTTTCTTCTCCTTCTTCTATACCTATTATTCTAAGATTTGGCCTTTTTATGTTGTCCCATATTTCATGGATATTTTGGGTTAAGCTTTTGTTAGATTTAATGTTTTCTTTAACTGATGAGTCTATTTCCTCTATTTTATCTTCCGCACTTGAGATTCTCTCTTCCATTTCTTGTATTCTGTTGTTCGTACTTGCATTTGTGGTTTCTGTTCTTTTCCTCATGATTTCTGTTTCTATAATTCCTTCAGCTTGTGTTTTCTTTATTTTTTCTATCTCAGTTTTCAAGTCCTGAATAGTTTCTGTCATATGTTTGAGTTCTTTTTCTTGGTTTTCTTTAAGTGATTTGCTGTTATCTTCCAATTTTTTGTTTGTTTTTCTTCCATTTCTTTAAGGTAATTTCTCAATTCATCTTTAATAATTTCAGATATTCTCTTGTGGTTATTTTTTAGATCATTTTCTTCTGGGTCATCCATATTTGGTTGTTCAGGTCTTACTTTTGTAGGGTCTTTGGGTTTCACTGGTATTGTGTTGCTCTTTGTGGTGTAGCTTGTGATCTTACCTTTTCTACTCATCTTTTCCTCTGGGTGTGGTTGGTGCTGTCTGAGATTCTGTTGAATAATCTCCTAGGTGCCAGTAGATCAAAAGCTAAGATGGTTTTCCCAGTGGTACAGTCAGTGTTACAGTTCTAGTTACTCCGTTGGTTATTCCTGTTCCTGGAGGTAGCTCAGTGCTCCTGTGTTTTGGTCTGCTCTCTTGGAGTTTGCTGTCTCAAGCCTACTTTGGTCTAGGCTGCTGGCTTTGATCTGTTTCTGTAAATCTTGGTCTGGATCTCCTCTTGCAGAAGTCCCTGGCTTGGAGTTAGACCTGTTCTGGTGGAGATCACTGACTCTGGATCTGGTCGCTGGGTCAGTCCTGATCCGCTCGTGTCCCTGGACCAGGTTTGCTCCTGGCTTCTGCTCCTAGTGGAGCCAGTTCTCTCCTTGTCCTAGGTAACTGGTTCAGTCCCACTCCGGTTCCTGTGGAGGTCGAGAACTCTGAGTCAGGTCGTTGGCTCAATCAGTGTCCCAGGAATGGGTTGGCTCCCAGGCCTGGATTCGCTCCTGGTTTCTGCTCCTGGTGGAGCTTGTTTCCTTGGCTCTCTCTGACCTAGGAGTCTCATTCAATTCCACTCCTGTGGAATTTGTTGCCAAGGTGGAGTTCCTTGCCTCCGGGCAACTTTGGTTTAGGCTACCAGCTTTGACCTGTATCTGTAAGTCCTAGGCTGGGTTCCCTCCTGCAGAAGTCCCTGGATTGGAGTTGGGCCTGGAAAGGTTTCTGGTTCTGGTCTACTGCCTGGGAGGTTCTAGGCTCTGGTGTGCCCGAACCAGCAGGGGACCTGCTTGCTTCCTCAGAGGTCTCAGACTCACGCTGGGACCTACAGGGGTTCCAGGTTCCTGCTTCTTCCCTTTGATGTCTCAAACCAATGCCCGAACCCACAGGGGACCTGGCTCAGGCCTACTCTCTCTGAAGACCCAGATTCGCGCCTGGCCCCTTCGAGATCTCTGGTTACTGCTTAAACCCTCGGAGGACCCAGCCTCACTCACACCCAGGCTGACGGAGGTCCTGGCTCCAGCCTAGTTCATGGGAGGTCCTAGACTCTCACTCAGACCCGCATGGGTGTTGGCCGACATCCACTCCCTTGAAGGATCCAGATTCACGTTCGGAATCTGTCTTTGTCTCTGGCTCACTCGCTCAGCGGTTACTCCCTTGTACCTGTTCCGGTGGAGATCGCTGGCTCTGGCTCTGGTCGCTGGGTCAATCCTGATCCGCTCGTGTCCCTGGACCGGGTTTGCTCCAGGCTTCTGCTCCTGGTGGAGCCCGTTCTCTCCTTGTCCTAGGTAACTGGTTCAGTCCCACTCCGGTTCCGGTGGAGGTCGAGGACTCTGAGTCAGGTCGTTGGCTCAATCAGTGTCCCAGGACTGGGTTGGCTCCCAGGCCTGGATTTGCTCCTGGCTTCTGCTCCTGGTGGAGCTTGTTTCCTCGGCTCTCCTGTGTGTGATCTATCCTATCATATCTATATCCCCTTTTCTTTTCATAGTAGATTCAATAATCTTCCCTTATATCCTAGTATATCTATACATACTTTTACTCAAAAGTTATTTGGGCTTACTCTATTCCTAAAGATAAGTTGGGCCACAACTAAAATCGGGGTTAAGAAAGCTCTGGAGTTTTAGGTGACAGATCTGAAGCTAGAGACTGAAGTGGGTCTGTGATCAGTATTTGTGCTGGGCTAGTCCTTAATTTGATGCTCCTATATTCCCAAGCATACCTGACTCATGCTGCAAGGCTCCTCTTGCAGATCTGAGGGGTCAGCAGTGGAGAGAACGCTGAAGCTATGCTAGAAGTGAACATTCAAATTTGGCTTTCGTACTGGAGGATGGAGGGGGTCCATAATGGGGAGAAGGATGAGGTACCAAGTTCAGGCATTGGCAGGCATGTGTGAGGCCCTGCGTTTCATCTCTTGTGGCAGAAAAATTTTAAAAATGCATAAATAAACAACACTGAGAGAGACTGATAAGGTAACTGTTTCCCAAACAGTCACCTGAGGAGTTTTAAAATTCTAAGAAAGTGTTAAGGGTACTGGCTACTCTTCCGGAGAACCTGGGTTCAATTCCCAGCATCCACATGATTGCTAGCAACCACCTGTAACTCCAGTTCTAGGTGATCTGATGCCCTATTCTAACCTCTACAGGCACCAGGCCCATATGTGGTCTACAGACATATGTGCAGACAAACCACTCATATACATAAAAGCAAATATTTTTTTAAAAATATTCTCAGAGCAGGGCATGGTTGCACACACCTTTAATCCCAACAACAAGGGGCCAGAGGCAGGCAGATCTCTGGAGTTCTAGTCCAGCCTGGTCTACAGAGTGAATTCTAGGACAGTCGGGGCTACACAGAGAATCCCTGTATTGAAAAAAATAATAATTTTGAGAAACCTCCACAGATCGCACTCCAAGTCAAATGATCTAGCACTCTAGTTTTCCTTTTCACTTGAGACAAGACCTCAGGTAGCCCAGGCTGGCTATTACATAGTCAATGATGATTGTTTGTTTGAGACAGGGTCATGCTATGTAGCTTTGTCTGTCCTAGAACTCACTATGTAGACCAGGCTGGCCTCAAACTCACAGAGATCTGCCTGCCTCTGCTTCCCGAGTGCTGGGATTAAAGGTGTGCACCACCACTCTCAGATCGCACTTAATCCCTTGATCCTCATGCTTTTACCTCCCAAGTGTCAGGATTACAGGTGTGTGCTCCCATGCCTGGCTGAACTTTGTATTTTTGTAAAGACCTTCAGGAGTATTCCCAATGTCCTAATCGGGGACCAGTGTGAAGTCTCTAGAAAATGCTAAGAGAGTTTGTAAAGTGCTTTCTGATTCCTAGCATCCAAGTGAAAGCTGGGAGCTGTGGCACACCGGGGAAGCCTAGACAGGACGATCCCTATACTAGACAGCTAGTATAGCCTGAACTAGCAAGCTCCAGGTTCAGTGAGAGCCTCGGGTGATTAAAGAAGAGGTCAGGTGTCAACCTTTGCCTTGGCATCCTTCCATCATGTACATATGCACATACAGGAAGGAAGGAAGGAAGGAAGGAAGGAAGGAAGGAAGGAAGGAAGGAAGGAAGGAAGGAAGAAAAGGAGGGAGGGAGAGAAGGAGGGAGGAAGGAAGGAAGAAAATAGTAACCTGAAGCATTTATCTAACTATTCTTTATTACTAAAAAATTGGGTGTCAGATAATGGGGTAAAAACCAGAATGACCCAGAGAAGCCAAGGAGAAGCCACCAGTGACTTTCTACCTTTTCTGTTCCTCCCTCCAAAAGGGCTGAGATCCTCTCTCAGGCTCACCTTACTACTTCCTGTCAACTATCTATCCTCCGAAAACTCTATGGTTAAGTTTGGTCAGCCAGTGGTGCTAGGTTTTCTGAGCCTCCTTATTCCCCAGGGAGAGGTGAGTGCGCTATCCACCCTTTCTGCAGCCTCACAATGCAGGACAGTCAGACACGATAGGGAGTCAAGTCAAAGCAGGAACTCAGTTTATTACTGTGAGCGTCAGCTTACATATGTTCTGTGACATCCTGTGACGTGGGAGTACCTTCAGCCAATGAGAGGCAGTTAAACCCTCCCCCTGGCTGGAGGGGCATTTTCCTGGTTTTTGCTGTCTCATCCTCACTCAAACTATAGCCAGGCTTTTCCCTGTCCTACAGGCCTCGAAGTATAGGCCCTGAACTCGAGCCAGGCTTTTTTCTGTCCTATAGTCCTCGAGGTACAGGCCCTGAGATAATTTTCGCCCAAGAAGTGGTCAGCTCAACCCTCTGACTCAAAGGAAACTTTATTGTCAGTATGCGATCAAACTATCACACAACATTAACCAGAAACTGAAATGAAACATTTCAAACCTACGCTTCACAGGCAGAACTCATAAAGTAGGACACCGTGAGCAGTGGTGGTCTGGGCATGTGCTTGCTCATGTGGTGAGTATTAAAACACAATAAATAATAGCTGGGTGTGGTGGTGGACACCTGTTATTCAAGCACGTAAGAGGCTGAGGCAGGAGGATTCGGATCAGCCTGCGTTACATAGCAAGACCCTGTTTCACTGAATAAATATATAAATAGATAACTTACATCAGTGTTTCAAACTGGAATTTCCTTATCCCATACAAAGCCCAAACGCTCCACTGATTGCTCTGTAAAATTAGCAGAGCTGGCAGCATGGACCCTCACAGCCCAATCCCCAGTCGGTGCTTAGTTAGTTATGCTCCCAGACCCAGGATCAGTCTGCCTTCTGTCTTTAGAGTCATTTCTTTTTTTCAAGCTGGAGCTTGCCCACCCCACCCCCCGGCCTTGCCCACGCTCCTACAGAGCTACACTTCCGGTCTCTGCTCTGCCTCCTTCTCTACATTAGAACACTCTGGCTTGACAGTCCCATTGAGAGTGTCCCCAGAAACTGCCCAGCTCAGGAGACTGTTCTAAGGTGACTTCTGAAGTGGGACCGGGGTTGGCTGTTTCTGGCTGAGTTGCAAAGCGAGGGTCCTCAGGTTTCGAAACTGCCCCCATCCCACCCTGCCTACAGCCAGGAGTCAGCTTGTAACTCCAGCATGGGGCCAAGGACTTCAAAGTCAAAGGAGATCCAAACTGAACTGGCACTGACTCTCTTCAGATCCCACCTGTCTTCTGCCAAGCAGAGCCCTCTGCTCACTCCCATTAAAATTAACAAGCGTTGCAGGCAGGCATCAAAGACAGGGCCATGCCTTTCATTATCTAGACAGGCCCAGGCTGGGAGAGCAGCCCCTCCCCCTCCTCTCTTCCAACTCAACTAGCAGGTAGGGCTGGACTCCTGGGGCCAGAATCGGAGCATTGCCATCCTCTTCCGTTTGATATGTGCACCAAGGAAAATTCCAGGCCAGCAGGGCACCCTCTTGGCAATTTTCTTCAAAGTGCACTGTCAAAACTGGCTAATTATCCTTAAGAGACACCCATAGACAGGTGTGTGGTTAGCTGAGTTTATTAGCAGGGAAACTGAGGTCAAGTGGCTTACCTGTGGAATGGAGGTGGACTGGGCTGTCCTGGCCACCCTTCCCAGTTCTCGTGCTGGGCTTCCAGGGTCATTAACCCTTCCGGTGTTGAGGTGCGTCAACCCTTCCCATGACAGGAAGTGAACGCAGACGTTAATTAGTATCATTCTCGTTTGTAACCATCAGATTGTCTCTGGATTTTTGTTTCCTTCCTAACAATAGTTGAAGATGATCTGATAATTTTCTAGAACCGTCTATTCATACTGGATAAATCAACAAATAATGAGTACAGAAAGGTCCAAGTCACCAATGCCAGCCCCGAACAGTGGGTAAGGGCTCTGTGGTTTGAGCCTTGTCCTCTGCTGACCAGTTCAAATCTGCAGATCCTGGTTTCAGAAACAGGGCTGGTACTCTGGCAATCCGGTGAGCATGCTGCCAGGTCTGCCGGACCTGAGCTGCCTGGCCCACTCTCCACTTCACTGGTGGAGAAAAAAAGCAGACAAAAAGTGTCTCCTATATACCATCAGTTAATGAGGGTTCCTTCAAAAGTGGCTTTGGTCACCTTGCTACAGTCGAATACAAGATTCTTAAGGGCATCCTCCAGACATCTGTGTCTCCTGTTGTTGATGGGAAACCGAGGCAGGGAAGTGAAGTTGGGTGTGAGTGATGGCATATAGGGAGCTCCTATGCTCTGGGCCCTGGGGTGAGGTTTCTGTTTTAGGAAAGAAAAAAAGAAATGAGTGTAAAATTCGAAGTGAGGAAGGGAGAGGCATGAGAAAGGAGAAAGGAAGGAAAAGGAAGAGAAGGGAATAGGGGAAGAGGGACAGGGGAGAGGAGAGGGAGAGGGAAGGGAAGAGGGAGGGGGAGAAAGGTGAGAGGGAGGAGGAGAGGAAAGGGGAGAGGAAGAGGAAGAGGGAGAGGAAGAGGGAGGGGGAAGAGGGAATGGGAAGAGGGAGGGGGAGAAAGAGGGAAAGATGGAAGGGGAAGGGGAGAGAGGGAGGGAGAGGGGAGGGAAAAAGGGAGGGGAAGAAGGAAGGGGAGAGGAAGGGGAAGAGGGAAGGGCAAGAAGAAGGAGAAGAGGGAGGGGGAGAGGGAAGGGGAAGAAGACTGACTGTGTGGTAGGATCCTGACTTATTTCAGTTAGTTCTGTGATGCTGGCCAATGGCGCCTCGGTTCCCCAATTACACCATAAAACTTGAAGTTTCAAAATGCTGAACAAAAGAATAAAAATAAAAAGCAACAAAAATAATAAAAAGCCAAACAGAGAATGATATCATGTCATGTAAAGTTTAGAGACCTGGTAAGCCTGCCAAGTATGTCACTTTTATAGGTATGCACATATGTGCTAAAGGTAGGAAAAGGTATGTAACCAGGACAACATTTAACTTGTACAATTGGCCCCTGGCTTAGAACGAGACCAGAGGTGATCATACAGGGTTCCCATCCTCTTCTTTGTTCCTCTGAAACACAGAAATGACTGAAACAAGGTGTGAACACTCAATAGCATTGAAAGAATTTGTGTCTCTCTATTCTTCTGTTTAAAAAATAGTCATCATTTTAAAAGTAATTTTCAAAACTAAGAGAACTGAGAACAGCACATGTCTACATGTTCCATCCACTTGGCACAGCAGGTGCACATCGGCCACAAGTACCCTAGGGAATGTTGGACAAGTCAACAACCTTGTAGCTACTGCCTCTCTTCTAGACAGCAAGAACATCAGGGAGAGCTTGCAGGAATAGTGCACACTTGTAATCTCAGGAGGCAGAGGCATGAGGATTACAAATTTGAGGCCAGCCTGGGCTATGTAGAAGATTCTATATATCTGCCTGTCTATCTGTTTACCTATCTACCCATCCATCCATTCAACCATCTACCCATCCATCCATAAATAAGTGTTATGAGACAGACATGGTACATACCTGTAATCCCAGCACTCCAGAGGCTAATATAGAAAGATTATAAATTTGAGGCTAACCTGGCTACATAAAAAGAGACTACCTAAAAGAAATCAAACAATAATTAAAATCTCCCACCATGAGTGAGAAGGCAATGATGGAACACACCATTTAAAACGAAGGGTTTTTAAAATTGATTTTATTGCGCTATAAATTTTCTCTGCTCCCCTTCTGTCCTCTCTCCTCTCCTTAAACCCTCTCCCATGGTCCCCATGCTTCCAATTTACACAGGAGATCTTGTCTTTTTCTACTTCCTATGTAGATTAGATCCATGTATATCTCTCTTAGGGGCCTCATTGTTATCTAGTTTCTCTGGGATTGTGGTTTGTGGGCTGGTTTTCTTTGCTTTATGTTTAAAAACCACTTATGAGCGAGTACATGTGATAATTGTCCTTCTGTGTCTGGGTTACCTCACTCAAAATGATGTTTCTAGCTCCGTCCATTTGCCTGCAAATTTCAAGATGTCATTTTTTTTCTGCTGTGTAGTACTCCATTGTGTACCACATTTTCCTTATCCATTCTTCTGTTGAGGGGCATTTAGGTTGTTTCCAGGTTCTGGCTATGACAAACAATGCTGCTATGAACATAGTTGAGCACATGTCCTTGTGGCATGACTGGTATTACTGGGTCTTGAGGAAGGTTGTTTACTAATTTTCTGAGAAATCGCCACACTGACATCCATAGGGGTTGTACCAGCTTGCATTCCCACCAGCAATGCACAAGTGTTCCCTTTTCTCCACAGCCTCTCCAGCATAAGTTGTCATCAGTGTTTTTGATCTTGGCCATTCTTACAGGTATAAGATGGAATCTTAGAGTTGTTTTGATTTGCATTTCTCTGATGACTAAGGATGTTGAGCATTTTCTTAAGTGTCTTTCAACCATTTTAGATTCCTCTGTTGAAAGTTCTCTGTTTAGGTCTGTACTCATAAGTGGTTTTTAAACATAAAGCAAAGAAAACCAGCCCACAAACCACAATCCCAGAGAAACTAGATAACAATGAGGCCCCTAAGAGAGATAAACATGGATCTAATCTACATGGGAAGTAGAAAAAGACAAGATCTGTGTAAATTGGGAGCATGGGGACCATGGGAGAGGGTTTAAGGAGAGGAGAGAGGACAGAAGGGGAGCAGAGAAAATTTATTGCGCAAATTTTTTTTATTGGATTATTTGTTCTTTTGATGACCAGTTTCTTGAGTTCTTTGTATATTTTGGAGATCAAATTTGGGGTTATGTGAAGATCTTTTCCCTTTCTGTAGGCTGCCATTTTGTCTTATTAAATGTGTCCTTTGCTTTACAGAAGCTTTTCAGTTTCAGGAGGTCCCATTTATTGTTTCTCTCAGTGTCTGTGCTACTGGGGTTATATTTAGGAAGTTGTTTCCTGTGCCAATGCATTCCAGTCTACTTCCCACTTTCTCTTCTATGAGGTTCAGTGTGACTGGCTGTATGTTGAGGTCTTTGATCCATTTGGACTTGAGTTCTGTGCATGGTGATAGATATAGATCTACTTATATTCTTCTACATGTTGATATCCAGTTATGCCAGTACCATTTCTTAAATATACTTTCTTTTTTCCATAAAATGGAGTTTTTAGAGGGAAAGTGTGGGCCTGATAAGAGCAACATCCATTCCAGCAGCTCCTGTTCTATACCCCCAAAAGCCCCCAGTGCTCTGAGCATTTACAATCTGAAAACTCTCTAGTCCATCTCCCACATTCCACCAGGAAGCCAGAAATTATCTGGATGGGCAAACGAAGGGTCAACACTAGGGTGAAGCATAGTATTGAATAAGGCATTTGCCCTCTGGTTGTTCAAGGGCACCCTGCCCTCCTGTGCCCTATACGTGGCCGCCCTTCTCATTCTCTGATGGCTGGGAAACATGGTTCTGACCCTTCATAAGACCATGGATCTATGCCTGAGTCACTTGCCGAGTCCAGAGGGTTACTCTAAAGCCTGGCACAGACTACACCCTAAACGTGTTTGTAACGATTGACTAAAAAAGGGTGGAAGAAAAGAAGAACAAAAAATGAGAGGGGAAGAGAGAGGGAAAGAGGGAAGGAGACTCCTTCCACTAATGAGCTCTGGTTTGGGCTTATAGCCAAGCTGGACCAGCCATTTTACTGCTATGGGCAATGAGTGTGGGTAATTGTCAGCTTTAGACTTACTCATCCTTTCTCAGGGCTGTGTGCAAAGTGGAGGGTTTCACCTGCCCAGCGGGTACTGAATTATAGCTCTCGAGTTGGGCTCTGTGTAATTAACCAGAGCAAGGCGCCCTGGGGACCCTGTGAAGCTACGGAGTGTACAGGTGCACAGGGCATGAAACAGGGTGCCTGCTAATTACCCTTGGCCTGGTTTCCACAGTTCCCGGCACTGGGCCATCTTCCTCCTTGGGGGCTGGCTGTGTGCTGGCTGTGGGGTTTGTTGCCAGGGATCATTGAAAAGAACCTGGGACCAGAGAAGCAGAATTGTGGGCACATTTGAGTATGCACATAGTTTGGGAGGAGAAACCAGCTTCACTCTCAAAGGGACACAGTTTTATCCAGCCCTGGCTCCATCTCCGTCTATCGCATATGGCTATAGACACATATTATGCTTCATCACTGATGGGCCTCACATGACATCAGAGGAAAACAGTGGAGGACAAGATCCACATTGGCAATATTACTATGTACTTTTTTCTCTTTTAAGATAGTGTCTCTATGGAGCCAGGCTGGCCCAAATTCTTAATCACCCTGCTTCTACCTTTGAGTGCTGGGATTACAGGTTGCATCACCACGCCTGGTTTATACTTAGGTAATTTAAAAAATACATAAAACAATATGTGTGCATATTATGTATGCTCACATATGTAGGAAAAAAGTATGAAAACTAAATAGGGGCTATGAGAAAGCTCAACAGATAAAGGTGCTTGCAACCAAGTCTTAGCCTGCCACCTTAGCTCAGTCACTGGAACTCACATGGTGGAAGGAAAGAACCACCAGTTCCTGTAAAGTTGTCCTCTGACCTTTACACATGTCCCATGGCAATATGCATGTGTGAATATAACCATGTAACTACATAACCTTATAACCACACACACACACACACACACACACACACACACACACACACACACACACACAAACTAAATAAATAAATTTTAAAATTATAAAACCTAGATGGGAGCCAGGTGTGATGGTATATACCTCTTATTCAAGAAGCTGAAGTGAGATGCTTAAGAGACTCCACCCCTCCCTGAGAATCTTAGGCAAGTTAATAGTTACTATGAGAGAGAGAGAAAGAGGGAGAGGGAGAGAGAGAGAGAGAGACTTTTTCTTCAGTGTTATAGCCGCTAGTAGCTGCCCATACTCCTGTCAATAACCCTTTACCCAAGCTCTTGTTCGCAGCCCTAATTGAACTCATTCTTACGTATACTTGCTATGTATTGTAAAAGGTTGATGAAAGAGCTAAGCATCTGCTTTGTATTCCACCCTACTTTTTGAGACATGCAGGAGGGAATAAACAAGGAGTGAGACAGCAGACTAGACAAATAAGCGAAATATACAGAATATTTAATGGCAATACATACCAAGAAAGAAACAAGAAGCAGGGCTGCTGGGAGGGTTCACTGGTAGAATGCTTCCCTAACTGATCCTAGCACTGCAAGAAAACACACACACACACACACACACACACACACACACACACACACACACACACACACGGGGCTAGAGAGATGGCTCAGCGGTTAAGAGCTCTGGTTGCCCTTCCAAAGGACCTGGGTTCAATTACCAGCACCCACACGTCAGTTCACAATTGTTTGTAGCTCCAGTTCCAGGGTATCTAGCACCATCAGACAGACACACATACAGGCAAAACTCCAATGTACATTTTTAAAAAAGAATATTAAGCCGGGCGGTGGTGGCACACGCCTTTAATCCCAACACTCAGGAGGCAGAGGCAGGCAGATCTTTGTGAGTTCCAGGCCATCCTGGTCTACAAGAGCTAGTTCCAAGACAGGCTCCAAAGCCACAGAGAAACCCTGTCTCGAAAAAAAAAAAGAATATTAAAAAAAAATAATAGTCAGGCATGGTGGCACACATCTTTAATCCCAGCACTCGGGAGGCAGAGACAAATGGATCTTTATGAGTTTGAGGCCAGCCTGGGCTACAAGAGCAAGTTCCAGGATAGGCTCCAAAGCTACAGAGAAACCCTGTCTCGAAAAAACAAAACAAATAATAATAATAATAAAAAGAAAACACACACACGGTGGGTGGGTGGAGGGCATTGTAAAGAGCTATGGGAAACAAAGGAGAGACAGCAGAGGCTGGCATGGGGAGCCAAGAGCTGTGTTGTGTCTAAAGAACTTTGAGCAGGACAATGGCATGATGTGCTTTCAGCAGGCTCACGCAAGTGCTCTGCAGCACTCAGAGCCAGTGACACAGGCCAAGAGGACAGCAACAAACAGAGGCACGCGAACCAAGCCCAGAATCTAGGCAGGAGATGGCAGTGGCTCAAGCCAGGTGCCACCACAAGGGTGAATCCTGTGGGAGGATGGAGGATGGGTAGGGCAGGAGCTCCGCGGGCCAGCTTGCTGAGTGGCCGCCAAACACATGGCACTGGAGTCCAGGTGAGTAGGACACCGTGGGAGTCACCAGCACACCCCTGCTATTTACAGACATAGACATGAAATGTGGCACTTCATCCCTTTCAAGGAAAGGATCTGAAGCCAAGAGGATGGCGTCGGCGTCTTGCTCATTCTGGGTGGTAACTGTGACGGTACTAGAAATGCTGTCCCTTTTGCTTTTTAAGTGTGTGTGAACTTTTCTCTAGTAAAAATGAATTAATAAACACTCTGTAATGTCATGCTGCTCCAGACTGCTAAAGTACCCTGTCATAAGTACTAAAGTGTAGGTGCTGGCAGTGAGTTCTGGGAGCCAAGTGCAGATGCCTCCTCCTACCAGCCCAGGCTCAGCGACTGGGTCAGCTGGTCTCTTTGGGCTTCCATGTCCTCATTTGGCAACTAGCAGCTGGCCCCTGCTTTCTAGGGGCTCCTCTCGAGCTGGATGTGTAAGATCAAGTGGTAGGCACACAGCCCCTGCTTGCTCTGACTTTATCCCCTGCAGCCCATGCCTCGTCCTACACAGAAGGTCAGACATACCCACTAGCAGGGCTCTCTGCAGAAGGCAAACTTGGCCTCCCAAAAGATAGAAACTACAGTTAGGAGGGCCAGGTATGGTAGCACAAACATACCTGTAACCCCAGCATTCAGGAAGCTGAGGCAGGGGATCACAAGGTTGAAGTAATCTTGGGTTATATAAAAAAGGAAAAAGAGGCTAGGATTGGGGGATGGTCTGGTGGCAAGAGTGCTTGCTGTGTAAGTATGAGGACACAAGTTCAAATCCTCAGCACCCACATAAAAAGCTGGACACAGTGGTGAATGCCTTAACCCCAGCACTTGGGATGCAGAGACAGGAAGATCTCTGTGAGTTTAAGGCCAGCCTGATCTACATAGCAAGTCCCGGGACATCCAGAGCTACATAGAGAGACCCTGTCTCAAAACAAGAACAATGAGAAGCTGGACTGTATATACCTGGAACCCCAACACTATGGGGCAGAGATAGGCAGATCCCAGAGCTCTCTGATGAACCAGCCAAGCAAGAAGAGTGAGTTACCTATTCATAGAGACCCTGTCCTGAGGCATCAGAGTGGGAAGCAACGGAGGAAGCTGCCCAATGGCTCCACATGCATGCTCACAGGCATACAGCTCCACATACTCACATGCATGTACTGCACACAGCACCCTAAACAGTGGAAGGGAGGGAGGGAGGGAAGGAGGGAAGGAGGGAAGGAGGAAGGAAGGAAGGAAGGAAGGAAGGAAGGAAGGAAGGAAGGAAGGAAGAAGAAAAATAAAAGGAATTGTAGTCAGGAGAGTAAGAAAGAACTACACTCCATGGTCTCCAAACTAGGGTACTCAGACTAGGCTTAGCTTAAAAGCAGGCATCGAAGAGACTCAAACTCCATGAGATAAATTGCTTATGGTATCCTAATCAGAACATAAGGCCTATGGTATGTGCCTGAAACATATAAGCACGTGGGTAAAGGCTGGGAGTGTGGCTCAGTGGCTGAGTACTTGCCTAGCATGCTCAAGGCCTTGAGTTCCATCCTCAATCTCTCTGTGTGTCTCTGTCTCTCTGTCTCTCTGTCTCTCTCTCTCTCTCTCTCTCTCTCTCTCTCTCTCTCTCACACACACACACACACACACACACACACTCCATGGGTGGCTGGCTCAACTGCCAACTCATATAGGCAGGCAGTAATGACAGTACTAATGGCCATTATGTTAATGTGTAGTTTTGTGTCAGGTTCTGAACAGAGCACTTGGTAGGCTGCTTCCTGTTCACTCATTTAACCTTCATGACAGAAGTTATAAGGTTAACATTTGCATGAGTCAGATATTACAGATGGGGAAACAGAGGCTCAGAGATGCCATGCCCTAAATCATGTAGCAAAGAAGGAGCAAAGCTGGGATTTGAACCCTTGCAGTGGGACTCTGTTCTCAAGCTCTTCCTGGTGAGCAGAGTTGCTCTATGAATCTCTGAACAAAAGCAAGAGAAGACCACACTTGGAGGCAGTTCTATTTGCTGGGCCATTTAGTCATCATTGACCTGTGAATATTTATTAAGTAGCTACTGTGCAGAAGTACTCAGTGCGCCTGGGCATGGCAACAGAAAGTTTAAGAAACCACAGCCTCTGCCCTGAGAAGCTTGTGGTCTAGAGAAGCCAGTTTACCTGCAACATAATAAAACTGCCGGCTCCAGCCTGCTCCTGGGAAGAGGCACATCAAGAGGGTCCAGCAAGCCAGGTGGGGTGGCTCAGGCCTGTGATGTCAGGACTGGAAGATCGCAGGTTCCACGTCAGCCTAGTGAGCATTGGGAGGTCACATCTAATACACAAATGTTCAAACAATAAAAGAGAATGGTGTCCCCTGTCTATAACTCTAGCTTGCAGGAAGCTTGAGGCAGAAAGATTCCTGTGAGTCTGAGGCCAGGCTGGAATGCATAGCAAGTACCAGGCCAATAATGCTACATAGCAAGACCCTATCTGAAGGAAGGAAAAAAGAAAGAGGAAAGAAAGGAGAGTGAGTGGGGGGAGGGGCAGCAACATAGTTCAGTGGGTAAAGAAAGTTGCAGTCAAGCCTGATGGTCTGAGTTCAATACCCAGTTCACACAGGATAGAAGGAGAGAACCAACTCCCAGAAGTTGTCCTCTGACCTCCACATATATGTGTGCATGCATGTATGCATAGAATTAAATGTAGGATCTACAGAAACCAGGAAAGCACACTGGGACCGTTGCAAGGATAGGGGTTTAGGGAGCAGTAGAGAAGGGGATAGTAGGGTATGAATGATCTGTTAGAAAAAATGGGAAAAGGGGGTGCTTTTTAGGGGGACAGAGGGAGGTAAGTACAGGAGGTGGGAGGAGATAAAAGGGAATAAGAGAACACAAATGATCTGATGGGGAATTGGGAAAGGGGGTTCTTTAGGGAAGGGGCAGAGAGACAAACGCAGAAGAAGGAAGGAGTAGGTAAAAAAGCAATAGGGATGTCTGATAAAGCCACAAGGAATCATACTATTATTTACCCTAAAAACCCTATAATACACATAATTCTGTATATAAAACATACATATATAATTCAAATGAACTTTTCTCATCTGGGCTGACAGCACTCCATCTAAGAGCCAAACACCAACTAACAAGGCCACAAACCCAGATATGAGAAGGCCTCTTTTGAGTTGTTGGCCAGGGCTATCCATTAAAGTCACAAAACATATAGCCAATTGCTATTGCCCTTGGTTACTCCCAAGACGTGGAAGGTAAATCCTTATTGCTGAAGACACCATGCACTTCAGAAAGAGAACCCAGAGACCCCTTAGCTAAAACTGACCTGAATGTTCCCTCCCTGAAGACTAGCAGAAGGCACAATGTAAACTTTCAAAGGAAGGAGGCACCCAGCAGTCCTACCCTATGGTACCTATGAGCCACACTAACGATACCTCCACTGGTGCAGGAGTGGCATGCATACCTTAGTTGTACCCACCAGCTCTCTAATCGGACTTAAGAACTGTTCAACAAAAGGGAAACCATGCCTGGTTCTGGAACCTAGTTAACTGCTCAATGCTAATGAAATCATGGTTATTGGAGGGGAATCTACATCCACTAATTTATTAAATCAGCACAGTCCCTAACAACAATCTAGAAATGTGTGTCCTTACACTTACAGATAAGTGTCGTCTTCACCCCTCAAGGAAACTTCTCTTCGCAACAAGCAGAGACCACTACAGAAAACTAAAACCAATAAAAAAAATGTAGAGTTGTGGTGCCCGGTCCCAGTGGATACATCCACAAAACACTCCAGCACCTAAGGTTCAGGGAACATCGTGGAAGAAGAGGCATAAAGGTTGGAAGAGTGAGGGGATCAGAGAATTTGAAGAGAGATTGTTATCTTCTAGTAACATCAGAAGCTATACACATTAAGCCCATGAACATGATTGCCCAAAAATGAGCCGAACAAGGATGGCAACGATAGATATGGTAAGCTAGATGGGAAAACGCCCGTGAGGCTTTAGTTTACACAAGGAACTGTAGGAGACTGAGGAAAGCTGGGAGCAGAAGAGATGATCTTGCCCAGGGAAGAGCACACCAGTTGGTTGTCCAATGCCAAACGCTCAGCTCTGAAAACATGCATGCAAGTAACATACAGACTGAACAAGTTATACTTAGGAATACATATGAATATACATATACAGCTATGTGTGCAATAAAGAGCTAGTGAAAAAAAGAGGCCATGAATTTAAGGGCAAGTGGGCATGGGTATGTGAGGGTTTGGAGGGAAGACACAGAAGGGAGAAATGCTGTAATTATATTATCATCGCGAAAATTTAAAAATTAAGATAAATGACAAAAACAGAAGAAAAGGAAGGAAGGAAGGAGAGGGAGGGAGGGAAAGATAAAGAGGTTGTTCATAGAGAACCAGGAAGGGCAAACACGGTGATGGACTAATGTCAAGATACTAAACCTTTCCCTGCTATAATGGGATAATGGAACCCCCAGCCTGGGCCAGAATCCCAGACACTCCTGTAGCATTTTTTGCTACAGACAGCATATGGTTTATGCTTTTACCTGCATGGGAAAGGAAGTGAGAACCTAATCACCTCGTGGTGTGTAAAAGGTGCCACCAGACACTCCTTCCAAACATTCCTTTTCATTGTTGGAGAGAACATACTTATGCATGAAGCAGCAGTCACTTCTGGGGACAGAGGTATTTAGGACTTGGTGCTCAAGTCAAACTGCTGTGTAAAAGAAGAGCTACTGGGCATAGCTGCACACATCTGCAACCCCGGCATTTTGAGGCAGCTGGATATAGGGTTTGAGGATAGTCAGGACCGTTGCAGACCCTGTGGAGAAATGTATAGTTACATGGACTTCCCACCCTATGAGAAAGTCTAGAACTTAATCTTCAGATTTCAGAAGCACCTGGAATCCCATAAGTTTAGAGCTTCACTTCTCCAAAAACATGTCTATTTCTTTAAAAAATTTTACATTTATCCATTTTTTGTGTGTCAGAAGATGTGTACCATGGCCCATACGTGGAGGTCCGCAGGAGTCAACTGTCTACTTCCATGGGGTTCAAGGCTCAAACTCAGATCCTCAGGCTCGGCAGCAAGCGCCATCTTGCCAGCCTGACCTGTAATTCTGTGTGTGGGTTAAAGCTATGCTTCTAGTCATTTAATACGATTTAATAAAATCACCTCAGGGTGGATTTGTTTCCTATCACTACCCTCTGCCAGGAGCTGAGAGCCAGAGAAAGGGCAGAGAAGTGAACAAGCCTGGTATAATCTATCTCGGGCCCTGGATCAGTTTGGACACTGTTTAGCCTGGGCTAGACCAGCAAATGTTGCATATTGTTTCAACCTGCACAGCCCAGAAATTGGGAAATATTGAAATATTAAGGGATTAGGTTTTAACATTGTCATTCAATTGCCCTTGAGCGACAACACACTGTCATTCATCCGAAGAGGAAACAGTTGCTGGCACAGGTGGTGGAGAGCTAAAAGAGATGGCTTGGAAGAGCATGCCTTCCCATCTCTGGGCTTGTTCCACAGGCCAGGCCCTTGGCAGCCTTGATACCTGCTAGAGGTGGGGAACACAGTGTCATGGACTGGGATGAGCTCCCAGTGCAGACCCAGGAAGACTGTGAGCAGCCACAAGCAGGCATGCTCCTGAGCTGAGCCACTCTCCTGACACCTTCGACCATGAGCTCTGGTTTTAATCAGCACAGAACCCTCAGAACCCAGCACAGTGCAGGCTCTTGGGAAGCAGAGAGTGAAGAAGTGCCCACTACTCAGCTATGGATGCCTTCAGGGACCACCTCTGCACCACCACATCATTATCACTACGTCTTCTTCCTTGGTACCCACCGTGAAGCCCTTCTGATGTCAAGTCTCCTTCTCCCCACTAGATATTCTCAGTTCAAGCATCCTGGGTCAGGATGGGGCTTGACTGATGGAGACAAGCTGAGAACTGGGGAGGAAGTTGGAGCCAGGATGCATGCTGTCCCTTTACTGAATGCTACAGCCACATGAAGGGGATTCGAGCACTATTCCATCATTCATTTGTTCACTTTCTAGTTTATGTCTGCAGTCATTTGTTATTTCTTCGTACTTATCCATCCATTCATTCCTTCGTGCAGTCAACATCCACAAACCCTTGTACAAGACACTGAACAGGTATGGAGATGCTTTAGCACACGAATAATCATATAGCAGAGAGAGTCGCATCTCTGTAAGATGTGTATACATCTTACCAAGGGACACACATGAGCAGACACACACACACACACACACACACACACACACACGAGTTCACTGCAGCTATGGGGCATCCTATCATCTATGTGGAACTTTGCAGCCCACTGAAAGGTAGGTGGCTGTCTTATCAAAGAATGGGGTTGGGATGGAAGTTGGGACTGGTTAAGTGCCCCCGCCAGGTCTTCTCTTGCTTCTTCCACTCCATGTTGGTCTAAAAGGAAAGGTTCCAAGTCTGGGTGGGCACATTCCCCTGATTTTCCACCTTCGCATTCATGGCAAGACTTTTAGGAGCAGCTGTGCAAGAGAATGAAGATCTGAGCCCGGGCAGCAGTGTCCCCATGGAGGGGAGAACAGAAGCAGCAGGTAATTCTGTGTAGTGGGATGTGTGTGGCTAACAAGCTGAGCACTGAGAGCCTTTGGAACCTCACATTGCTTCCTCGACATGCTGGCAGGTAAGCAGGCAGGGCTTTCACAAAGGGCTTGACCTGCCCTGTGCCCTCTGCCACCTGCCTTCCCCACCTCCTAGCCCTGAGCATCTTTCTGGGCCGTGTGCAGGGCGTCTGGCCCCAGGGAGAGGTGAGGTGAGCTGCAGTCCACACCTACGCAACTATAAAGAGGGAGCCTCCAGCTGCTGCTGCCTCAGCCTCCCTGTCTCAGCCACTTACACACCTGGACCATGGACCCTGGGGAATGCACATGTATGTCTGGTGAGTAAGGAGGCCCACTCGGGGGGTCTTACAACTTTGCCCCTGTGTTCTGAAGGCAGGATGTGGGACTATTGGAAACTTCTTCACTTAGGTGCTGTGGATGAGGTTTGTCCTGGATCTGCAACCTTTGGGCAGCTCCCACTCTGTTGGCTTCCAGCCAGATTTGCTGAAACTGATAGACTGGTCCGAGGAATAGCAAAGGAAGAACAAGAACAGTCTTCCTAGCTGTAGATCCCTAATTGGCAGCCACCAGAGTAGGGAATGGAGCTATGGCCGAGAACCTGGACGCTTGGTTTTGGTCCTCTGCTGCCATTCATTTACTAACACATTTGATTTATGGGCCTCAGTTTCCACATTTGCAAACTGAGGTTACTCATTCTGGGTTGCTTGCATACTAGGGAATCTATGGAAAGGCTAAAATAACCTAGCACTTGCATAATCAGGGCTTTAAGGCTTAGCCGCAACCTCAAGTCAGTAAAATCCAGTTGTGGTACTCACCCATGATTCTAGAACTCAGCAGGCTAAGGTGTGTGTGTGTGTGTGTGTGTGTGTGTGTGTGTGCGCGCGCGCGCGCACGTATGGGAATTCTGAATTCAAAGCCAATCTAGGTTGCTTAGTGCCAGGAAGTGTGTTGGCCAGAAGGAGGGCGATCAGGCTTCAAAACCATCCTGGACTTTCTCAGCCTTGAAAAGTGGCACCTAAAATTTTTAAAAGCTTCCTTTGCCCTTAACAGCACAAGTCTGTCCCCCAAACCTGGAAAAGATGCAGACAGTTCTAGTGTTCTGAACCCAAACGTGATGAATGGGATGAGTTTAGAAAGACACATAAGTATGAGTCATTTTGATTAAATAAAAGCAAGGTATTGTCTCCCCCTACCTCATCCCTGTGCTCCTTTCTGCTTTCCACCCAGGGTTTCTGGCCGGCCTTGTCAAAACGAGGCTGTGAAAACCTTTGATGGTTGTCACAGGCACCTTGGCCTTGCTGGGGTTGGCCTTGTCTGTTAGTCCTCAAGCTTGATAGGGCATCAGTACCTGATGTGTTGGGTTTTCAAACTAATGATTCGTTCCCTACACAGAGCTACAAATGGATCTGTTGCAAGGGCTGTGGTCAGGAAGGTGCACCTCCACAAGTAGCCCGGGTTGAGCTGATGCTGCCACCCTAGTCCCCATCCATGGCCTGTCTCTAGAACCACTGGACCATCCACAGCACTGGGGTTACCTTCTTGTCCCACCACTCCCCAAGATCAATGGCCTGGTGTTCACCCAGTCTCTGCCCTCTCTTCTAGGAGGGATCTGCATCTGCGGGGACAATTGCAAATGCACAACCTGCAAGTGTAAAACCTGCCGCAAAAGTGAGTATGGGCACCAGGACTCCGCCCGGTAGGAGTGGGAATAGCCCCGCCCTTTGCTCTCCCTATCCACCCCAAGCTGGCAGTGGAGGGATTCTGGCGACCTTTTTCTCATTGGGAGGGAATCTGAGATGACACACAAGGGGACACCTGGGGCAGAGCTACCCTGGGCTGCAGCCCACCCGGCACTAATATCCATGGTATTTGGAGCAGGGAGGGGATTGGAGATAGGTTCTGTCCAGTCTAGTGAGGAAGAGGGAAAAGCCTTGGCCTGGCGTCATGAGCCCTGACTTCTAATCATATTTCTATTGTGGCTGTGACCTTTGAAACGCCCACCCCTTGTCTGGGGCCCTGATGGCCCTGGAGGACCTCTGAGGTTCTTTCTGCTCTCAAATCACACAGTCTCCCATCTCCCGGCCCAGGGTTTCCCACTACAGGAGTCTCATTTCCTATGTCTTCTAAGCTGTAGGAGAGACAGGAAAGTGAAGAGCGATGGCTCACCTGTCCATCTCCTAACCTTTCCAGGCTGCTGTCCCTGCTGCCCTCCAGGCTGTGCCAAGTGTGCCCGGGGATGCATCTGCAAAGGGGGCTCAGACAAGTGCAGCTGCTGCCCCTGAAATCCACCCACAGCGCTGAGAGAGATCCTGGGAAGTGGCTGCAAAGTGCCTGAGTCAAAGGATTGCATTTGTATAATAAGTTGTGCCTTTTATATATATGTGCCTAAATGTGGTGCCAGTTCATGTAAAGGTCTTGAAGCAATAAAGTTTTCATGGCTATCCAGTGGCTTAGATCATTGTTTAACCCTAACTCTAACCCAGAAGGACCAAGAAGGGCTGGCTCTATTGCAAACCCTTCCCTGCCGGCCAACCGGAACCCCATCGGCGGGTATCTGCTCACGCTGCTTGCTTCAAGGTGCTGCCAGCACCTGAGGCTTCCTCCCACTTTACAAACACACAGCAGCCATGAGTACAGGTGAGTTCAGGGCCCTGGGAAAAGTGCCTAACCAATGCCAAGCAGGACCCCAAAGCTGGTAGATGAATAGCCAGCCTTTCTACACTGTCTTCAGAAGTCTGCTGTGGCGCTGAGCTCCAGTAGCTCATAGCTTACACACTCACTAAACTATGTAGGCTTCTCCTCCTTGCCCCATGTCCCACCCTCAGCCAGTGCTTGCTGGGATCCCCACCCAATGAAACCCACTGAGTGAAGGGTCTGCCTTGGTGTAAGTCGGTCTTAGCCTGACTGCTCTGGCCTACCCATGATTAGGTGAATTCATTCACTAAGCAAAAAGCTACTGGTCCTGAGCTCCGGAACAGAAACTGTGTCTAAAAAACATCCCCAGCACCAACACAACAACAAAAATTATTTGGGCCAACACCAGGTTAGGGTGACAGGCGCACACACTGGCAAGGAGAAACTGGTGCAGAGGAAAACAATGTCCCCCAGAGACTTGAGGCTTAAGACTTAGCTTTTTAAATAGATGGCTGAGAAGGCTGAACTACCTGCAGATGTCACTGGGGACAGAATGCCACTGTCTGTCGTTCACAATGCAGCACCAGGCAGTCCAGTCCCTAAGACGCCTTGCATTTATGCCACCTAGAGCCAATGCTAAGGCCTTCTTCTCAACAGTCACTGGGCACAGGGCCGTGAGAATGGAACCTTGCCCAAGGATCCCAGCAAGGAGGAGCAGAATAAACTTCAAACTCCCTGGAGCTTAGCACTGTCCTAATCCTCCTGCAAACATGGCTGGGAGTCTCCTGGGAAGGCTTTCAGGCTCCACCCAAAAGGGAGTCATGCTCCCGAATCAGCATCTCAGAACAAAGGAAGAGTCATGGCCTTTGGCACCAGATAGCTGCTTCTGTCTGCAAAGCCTTAACCAAGTTATTCACCCTCTCCAGGCTCAATCTCCTCCTCTGTCCCCTCTTGGGGATACACAGAGACTGCTGGAAAATGTCCATGCACATAGTAGGTTATCTGGAAAATGTCCATGCACATAGTAGGTTATCTGGAAAATGTCCATGCACATAGTAGGTTATCTGGAAAATGTCCATGCACATAGTAGGTTATCTGGAAACAGGGTTTTCTCTGTGGACCCGACTTCTTTTGGTTTCTGTTTATTGACCTCTGAGAAAGCCCCTGACTAGTCACTCTGCAAGGAGAAAACTCCATAGTGCCTGTCAAAGACAGGATGTTGGTAGTTACACCCTTCAGGGGGCAAAGTAGGCTTCTCTGGCAAGTAGGCTACCTGCTCTTCCTGCCACCAAGGCCTCCTTGCCTTGTCCAAAGGCCAACGGGGTAGCCATATCTATCTCTTCTATTTCTAACACACCTCTGAAAGGGATGATCAGCCCTTCAATTCTCATTTTGACAATAGAAACACCTGTGTGTGGTGTGGCCGCTTACATGTACTGAACATTTAACGTGGCCATCACTGTGTGGAATAGTTTTAGAACATCGTCTTACAGGCTTTCAGCAACCAGAAACATTTTAGAGTCAGACAATCATGGCTACTTGAGCACCTGCCTTAGAGAGGCCCTCGCTGGTTGCCCTCCCCACAGAGTAAGCGTCTGGACCAGTGCCACGACTCAGTGGGTAAAGCACTTGCCACATAAGCCTGGTGACCTGAGTTTGCTCACCAGAACCCACATTAAAGTGGAAGGAGATTGCTGACTCCACAGATCTCCACACATGTGCCACAGCCATGCACACATACCATAATATAACACACACACACACACACACACAATACAGACAGGCAGACAGGTTTTTTGTAAAGAGTCTATGGGGGCTAAATGTAGTAGTACACACCCACATACCTGTAATCCCAGCAGCGCTCTGGAAGGTAGAGACAGGTCAATCTCTGTGAGTTCCAGGTTAGTCTAACATAGCAAATTCCAGGCCAGCCGGGGCTACATAGTAAGACCTTATCTTAAGAAAAAAAAAAAAAAAAGTCAGGCAGTGATGGTGCACGCCTTTAATCCTAGCACTCGGGAGGCAGAGGCAGGCAGATCTCTGTGAGTTCAAAGCCAGCCTAGTCTACAAGAGCTAGTTCCAGGACAGGCCTCAAAGCTACAGAGAAACTCTGTCTCGAAAAACCAAAGAAGTCTATGGGTCCAAAGTAGATTTTGTGGGTGTCCAAGAGGGATTCACCCATTCCACACCCTTCCTCCTAAGCTCCTTTCCCACCTTCTGGATATTTTGATCACCTGGGACCTCAGAGCCCAAATTCAAATTCAGGTCTGTTTATGACCTCTTCCCCACATCTGACCTTCCTGAGGGTGGAGCCTGCCAGGCCATCAGTCTCTGGAAGCCTAGGCCTGCAGAATGGCCAAGGGTGGCTGTTCTCAGGGACGAGGGGGAGGGGGAGTGGAGAGGCCTCAGAAACCTGAGTTCTGATGTCCACATGTAGCTGAACAAGCTAGGGCAGGAGGAAAGAGGCATGGGATGCAGTCACCGCTCCCTTGTGCTTTTGCCCCGCCCCTCCAAATGCTAGGGGCTAATCTGCTCTGACAGCCTGTGGTAGCTTGAAAGTAATTGACCCCCAGCATCTCATAGGGCGTGGCACTATTGCTAGGAGGTGTGGTTTTGTTGGAGTGGGTGTGGCCTTGCTAGAGGAAGTGTGTCACTGTGGGGTGGGCTTTGCGGTTTTCTATGCTCAGGATACCACCCAGTGTTTCCTTTGACTTCCTGTTGCCTGCAAGATGTAGGACTCTCAGCTACCTCTCCAGCACCATGTCTGCCTGCATGCCGCCATGCTCCCTGCCATGATGATAATGGACTGAACCTCTGAACTGTAAACCACCACCACAATTAAATGTTTTCCTTTATAAGAGTTGCCATCGTAACGGTGTCTCTTCACAGCAACAGAAACCCTAAGAGACAACCCTAGAGGAGAATTCTGCCATGACACCCACTTTCCAGATGAGAAAACTGAGACTTGAGGCAGGCAATGGCTGGCTCCAACATCACAAGACTTACAAAGGGCAGAACAGGGACTTGGTGTGGTCTGCTTGACTCAGGTTAATTCTTTCCTGTGCTTTACAGAAGGCTGAGAGAAAAGACAGAGGGCAATGCCACACGAGGGGTCCCTGCATGGCCTGGTGCTTTAGAAAACCCCCATATCACAACCCACAAACCTTGTATTTGTTGAATAGTACCAGGCAGCCCCCATCACTTGGGAGCTGGCGTTTGTTTGGCCCTGTGTGATCAAACAGCCCTAACAGCTGCTCCATTGCCTAACGCTGTCCAGGCCCCAGGAAGACACTCCTCTACCTGCTGACCTGTGTCCTCAAAACAAAAACATGCTCTTTGAGTG
Organism: Ondatra zibethicus; assembly: GCA_004026605.1. Taxonomy (NCBI): domain Eukaryota; kingdom Metazoa; phylum Chordata; class Mammalia; order Rodentia; family Cricetidae; genus Ondatra; species Ondatra zibethicus. Next base: position 35,985 of record PVIU01011906.1, read on the forward strand.
TCAGTATGGTTCACGAATTGTTCAGATACCAGTGTGTGTGTGAGAGAGAGAGACACCATTTTCAGAGTGCGGGAAGGATGTGAGCGGCAGAAATGAGAGAGCATGAGAATTAACGAACCTACCTGTTTCTATTTCTCACAAGCAAGTCTGTTATTGATTATCGTGGTTTGGATGAGAATGGCCCCCAGAGGCTCATATAGTTCAATATTTGGTCCCCAGCTGGTGGAATGGATTGAGGGAGGATTATGAGGTGTGGCCTTGTTAGCGGAGATAACTGGGGGAAGGCTTCGTGGTCCACACCAATCCCTGCGTCTCTTTCTCTGCCTGGTGGTTGTATCCCAAGATGTGAGCTCCCAGATACGGCTTCTGCCTATTGCCTCTGCTGTGCACCCTGCCATGATGGTCATGGACTCTCACCCTCTGAAAATGTAAGCCCCAAATAAACTTTTTCTTCTAGAAGTTGCCTTGGTCACGGTGTCAATCAGAACAATAGAAAGGCAAGTAGGACAATTACCATATCTCATACCATCATTTTCTGATGTCCCCCTTTTTCTTTGTGTTCTGAGAATGTTTATGAGTGTATGATAGCTGCAGAAGTTGCACAAGAATATTCATAATGCTAAGCATGCCACATTATTCATATATTTGCATTATTTGTAAATATGTGCATATTTGCATGCTATAGAAAGAATGTTTGTGGCTAGGCAGTGGTGGCACAAGCCTTTAATCCCAGCACTCGGGAGGCAGAGACAGGAGGATCTCTGTGAGTTCAAGGCTAGGCTGGTCTACAAAGTGAATTCCAGGAAAGGTTCCAAAGCTAGAGAGAAACCCTGTCTCGAAAAAAATCAGTGGGCCCCAGAATTAAAATATTGAGTCCCAAGCCCCCAGGGCCATGGTACTTAGAGGTAGGGACTTCGGGAGTTCAAGAGGTGATGAGGCCACATGGGGCCATCATGATGAGATCAGTGCCTGCTCATAAAGAAACAAAAAAAAATGGGTAGTAAGGACTAAAAGTTTCCAAAATCAATAGGAAGAGTGAAAAAATAAATAAATATCCTGCAGAAACTGAGACCAAGGTGCTGACATGGTGTCTGGTGAAGCCCTAGCTCCCTTATTTGTATATGATCATTCTCCTTACGGGTGCTGCCCGCCCGGCAGGTCTACACTAGATGCATCCATTATCCTTCCAGTTTCCGCCTCTCCCCTCCTCTGCTCTCCCACCTGACCCTTACCTGCTCCAAACAAACCCAGAACACCTAGGAATCCTCCATAGACTCCTCTGCTGCTCCTTTTGAGCTGCGACTTCCCCTGCTTCCTGTTTACTCGTGAATGTAATCCGACCTATTTTGGCATTTCGGAAAACACTCAAAAGTCCCTGGGGCTAAGGTTTAGGGGGACAGTGTTCACCAGTGCCACACCCTATAAGACAGGGGTTGTCTCTATCCCACAGGAAATAGACTCAGAGAAGTGAAGGGGTCTGTAGTGGGTATTTGCTCTGCCCATGTTGGGCTATCTGGCCCGGTAGAGACGATGTTTCTTGTCTGCCTATGTGACCTCTTATACGGAAAGAGGGAGGGTGGTCAAGCTCTCTTGGGTGGTAAAGACCAAGTCAGGCAATGTGGAGCAGCATGTGATTGGTCCCCAGCTTTCCAAGGACTCTGCAACTGGATTTACCATATCCTGTATTTGTGAGTGTATATCCCCCCTCTTATATCTTAATTAATTCTTGATACCCCTTAAACAAATGCACATGGACTTCTCTTTACAGGGGTTTTCCAAATATAGTCAAGACTTAGCTGATGGAGAAACCTGAAGACCCTGAAAGGCATGTGACAAGGAAGCTTGTTACATATGTTACGTGTGGGCTAACACTGGGGCGTTGGGAAAGGAAATGCCTAGAAAACAGAACTTAGTCAAGAAAAATGCAGAGACTGGGATGTGGTTCAGTGGCAGAGTGCTTGCCCCGAATGCACAAGTGATATGGGATGTCTCTCTGTATGCTGTGATTAATAAAGAAGCTGCTTTGACCTCTGGCAGGGCAGAATATAGCAAGGCAGAAAATCCAAACAGGTACAGAAAGAAAGAAAGTAGAGTCAGGGAGACACCAGCAACTGGTGGAGATGCAAGATGTGAGGTAACAAGCCCAAAAGTCTCATAGTAAAATATGTAATAATAGAAATGGGTTAAAGTTGTAAGAGCTAGTTAATAATAAACCTGAGCTAACAGGCCAAACGGTTTGTAATTATAGTAAGGCTCAGAGTGGTTATTCAAGAACTGACAGGTGGGAGAGAAACCTCCAGTTACACAGAAGGACCTGGGTTCTATGCCCAGAACTGTACAAGAGTTCACTCATATGGCACCCAGGGCACGAAAGAGTTATGTCCTGAGGTTGCCACATCATGTGTTCTTGATATCCCTGGGGAAAAAGAAGACCTCTCAGACTTCTGACAGACTCTCAACCTGATCAGACCCTAGTGGGATCCCCATTAGAGGTCCCAAAGGAAAATTCCTCCAACCCAGAAGCCAGTGCAGCTAGTAAGCCTGAGTCCAAAAGAGCCACCCAAGGAAGGCTGAGGGCACTGGTCCATCTTGGCCTGGTGGGTAGAGGCCAGGAGAGCCCAGAAGGCACCACTGGGAGGGTTGTTCAACACAAGCTCTCAAGGAGACAATTTACGGTCATAACTGTAAAGTGAAGCAAGGCTGGTGACCACGGTTATAATCCTAACACTCATGAGGAGGGGTCAGGAAAAGTGCCAGCCTGGGCTAAAGTGAGACCCTGCCTCAAGTAACACAAACACACACACACACACACAGAGAGAGAGAGAGAGAGAGAGAGAGAGAGAGAGAGAGAGAGAGAGAGAGAGAGAGAGAGAGAGAGAGAGAGAGAGAGAGAGAGAGAAAGAGAGAGAGAGAGAGAGAATCTATGCAAACCAAGCAGATCCACATAAAGATTTAAAGACAGTGTGGCAGCTTATGTGAAAGAACCATACAGTGTTCTTCTTGTTTGATCCTATAGTTTAACTTCAGGGACTATAAAGCGCTGACCCAGCAGGGGAAGGCACTTGCCGCCAGCTTGATGGCTGGAATTGGATTCCTGGACACACATGGTGAAAAAAATGAGAACCAGCTCCGGTCCTCTGACCTTCATATATGTGCGCGTGCGCACGCACGCACGCGCACGCACACACACACACACAATCTATCTATAAAGTAAATAAATGAATTAAATTTTTAAAAGAATTTTTCATAAGTTCATGGGGAAGAAAAGAAAATATAACTCACTAGAAGGTATGCTCTAACACAATTCACACTAGTGAGAAACTGGAAATGACTTGGCTGTTTAAGTCTGCGATGATGTTCAGATGAGGGCTTAGGGCGCTAGCACACACACGGATATGATACATCTGTTGGTGAGAAACCACAGGGAACAGTTATGCTCATACAGCTAAAAGGCAGATTATACATTCATTATGTAGATTTCTTTCAGCTTTTTTAAAGACAGGGTCTCGTTATACAGCTGGTGTAGAACTCACTAGGTAACTTGAGCTGGCCTTGAACTTGCAGAGACCCTGAGCACTGCCCCTCAGCATCAATCTGGGCCTCTTGAGTGCTGGGCTCATGCCACTGAGTCCGCCTTTTTGTCTGGGGGACGGGTGTTGCTTTGTTTTCCAGGCTCTTGAGTTCCTGGACTCCAGTGAGACTCCTGCCTCAGCCTTTCAAGTTGCCAGAACCCCAGACAGGTCCTCAGCAGTGTTCACTGAACAAGCCACACAGAAGATAAAATACAGAAGTGAAATATCTAACACATACCAGCGTTTGTATTTGGATCACAGATAAAGAAATGCATCCTTCTGCTTTTCAGAATTACATTTTTTGAAATTTGTTTAAGTAGTATGTTTTAGAAGAAGTAATTACATTTGAAAAGAATAGAAGGGTATGCATCCTTGAGACAAAAATTCTGCTAAGGAAAGTTAAATCCTAAGGATAAAAACTGGGAGTATATGATCACAAATGCTGCCAGGTTTTATGTCACAGTGTGGATTACAATAGTGAATATTCCCTCCCCCAGATATGTCCTTGGGCCAGTGAGATGGGTAAGTAGGCAAAGGTACCTACTGCCAGGTCTGATGACCTGAGTTCAATGCCTGGGACTCCCCTAAATGAAAAGAGAGAAGTGACTCCTAAAGCAGCCCACTGACATGCACATGTCATATGCACATGCAATAATTATAGTAATAATAATAATAATAGTAGGTAGAAATAATACATCTAATAATAAAGTCCAAAAGAAGAAGGTTAGTAGGTAAGTTGTGGAATAACACTATTAAAATAAAATTTGTTGTCATGCAATTAACATCATAGGCATGATGTTCATGATCTACTACAGAACAAGGGAAATGTCATTTATAAATCGGTGTTACCGTGGTCTCCTTTTTTGTTTTGTATTTGAAAGAATTATGTGTGCAATTGTTAATTTTTCCCTTAAATGCTTTACAACGAAGAAAGAGAGGAAAACAGGCAGGATTTAGAGGCTGGGTATGGTGGTACGTGCCTGCAGGCCCAGACAAGCATTGAGAGATGCTGAGGTAGACCAGTTGGGAGTTAGAGGCCAGCCTGGGCTAAATGGCAAGACTCTGCCTCAAAAAACAAAACAAGCAGGCCAGGTAGTGATGGTGCACACCTTTAATCCCAGTACTTGAGAGGCAAAGGCAGTGGATCTCTGAGTTCGAGGCTAGTCTAATCTACGAAGAGAGTTCCAGGACAGACTCCGAAGATACACAGAGAAACCCTGTCTTGAAGAAACAAAACCAACAACAACAAAATCAGTGCTTTGTGCATTCCAAACCATTTATCTAATGGTCACAGAGCTGTCAGATCAGGTACAGAGGAGGGCAATAAATGACTCTTAAGAGGATTGACTTGTAGCTACCTCACAGAGCTTTTCTGTGGCCTTCAGAACCACACAAAGGTACCTGGCTTGGGGGACACAGGCAAAGAACTGACTGGAGCCCATTGGATCTAAGCACCCAGGACTCCCAACTGGTAGAGACAACGCTTCCCTGGCTACTGTCCTTTGAGAAGCACATAAATTTAGGTATAATCACCTGTCAGTTGACTTCATATTGTACTGGAATTTATTTTTAAAAGGAATCTTCTGTCATTGCTGTGGAGGCACTGAGTCATTTGGCAGAACAAGTGGGTAACCATGGAGACAAATACCAAAAAAGCGAGCAAAGCCATGGAAGTTCTTGTAGGTGCGGTGGCTTCCCAATGTTCTGTCCCTCGTCCCTTTCTTGCCTCTGCCAGCCCCTGCATGTTAAGGGTGGGGGGATTGGCGCAGTATGGGAGAGGCATTCAAGACAAGTTAGCACTGATCTGAATTTCCTTAATACAATCTGGGAGATTGGTCCAGAAGTCACAAGGAATTCTGGGTTAATTTATACAGTTGTGTCATTTGAGGAAATTGAACCCAGCCAGATTTGGAGTCAAGAGTCTGTTCAAATTCTAGCTTCTTGTCACTCTTGCTGTGTGACTTTGGCCAACATTCATGTTGTCTCTCATCCTTCCACCTGCTAAAATAATAGATACCTGTGATATGAATTTTCAGAAGTCTCAGCGCCACTTCCCCAACCCTAGGGCAAGTGGAGCATCATAAGGGCAGGGAGAGAGGGGCACATTATGAACTCAAAGATAAAACCTCATATACACCAATAATCTGTGACAGGCCAGGCATGGTGGCACACACCTTTAATCACACCACTCGGGTGGCAGGAACAGGAGGGTCCCTGAGCTCAAGGTTAGCCTGGTCTACATAGATGATTCCAGGACAGCCAAGACTACATAGAAAGACCCTGTTCCAAAAAAACAAATCACCATCAATAACATCACCACCACCACCGCTGCCACCACCAGCATCATCTGGTGGCAGATGGGAAGTCAATGGCACAATGACTAGAATTCAGGCATTCTGGACCTAGTTGTTATAGCTCACAACTGGCCTAGACCTAAAACCTAGTTCCCTGAAGAGAAGAGCTAGGTCCCTGACATAGCAGAAAGAACCCTGGACCAAACTAAGGTGTATTCAAAGTGAAGAGCCTACTACACAAGGGGGTATGAGGTTGTAGTTCTGGTGTTCTTTGCTGTGGGAGCCACAGTGTTATGGCCAGGCTGTGGGCTAAAAGACCAGATAAGTAGAATTCAAAATGAATGGACAGAAATACATCATAGCAGGCTGAAGAACGCTGGACTTGGATTTGAGTCCTGAGTCTGCCTCTAGGACAAGTCCCTTGATTTCACTGAGCCTCGGTTTCCTCACTTACCAAGAATTGAAAGCAGTCACAGAAATATGAAGCATGCTTAGCTCCACATGACACATGACAGGGTACCTGACATACAGTGAACTCCCCACAGCGGAGGCATTGTTTGTGGAAGCCATTAGCCGTTATCTGGCAAACCTGTGTGAAAACTTGTATCCAAACTAGGGTGAGTGTTTCTGAGTTCACAAAACTACCTCCTGGGGAAGGTGGAGCCAGAACCCACAGGGTCCTGACTCAGTCCTCCTCGCCCTGGCTTCAGCTGCCACGCAGACAGTTGTTAGCCACCATTCGCTCTGATAACACCGTAAAACACTCTGAGGAAAGACTTCGTCTGCAGCTAGGCAGATGTGCAAGCATTCTTTGGTATGAACATTGTTTACCAACATTCCTGAAATCCTGGCCAACTGTTCAGTCCCAGAATAGAAAACTGGGAAACTCTGAAAATAAAGACATCTTAATCAGCACTGGATCAGCTTTGATCAGGGTGTGGGACTGCCCGGCTCCTGTGCTTGTGTGAGATCATCTGGGGATTTTCCATCTCTTGGTAGGTGTGACCCCGACTGTTCTCCACCCCTCAGCCTACCTGTCCCTGCCTGTTGGAATCAATCTACCTGAAAAGGTAGATTTCCATAAACTCCCTTACTCCAAACTGCTGGAGGGTCTGGCATGCAGCCTGCTGTGGGTCACCTCAGGAATACACAAGTTCATGCCTACAGACCCAACTCAAGAAGCACAGAGCTTAGACTGAGTGTGCAGCAGAGGTCACATAGTAATGTGGGATTCCCCTCTGTATGTTGTGAATATGTTTTATTTCATTGGTTAACAAGGAAGCTGCTTTCGGGGGCTGGAGAGATGGCTCCATGGTTAAGAGCACTGACTGCTCTTCCAGAGGACCCAGGTTCAATTCCCAGCACCCACATGGCAGCTCACAACTGTCTGAAGATCCAGTTGCAGGGTATCTGACACCTTCACACCAATGCACATTAAATAAACCATAAAAAATAAAAAAATAAAAAGAAGCTGCTTTCGGCCAATGGCTTAACAGAGTAAAACTAGACAGAAAATCCGACCCCCCAAGATGTAGAGAGTAGATGGAGTCAAAGAGAAACCATGTAGCTGCTGAAGGAGACAGATGAGCCAGAATCTTACCTGTAAACCACGTGCCTCATGGTAAAATATCTAATGATAGATATGGGTTAATTCAAGATGTAAGAGTTAGTTAATAAGAAGCCTGAGCTAACAGTCCAAGCAGTGTTGTAATTAATATAGCTTCTGTGTGATTATTTCAGGTCTGGGTTGCCAGAAACGAATGAGATACCTCTACCAATAAATTAGTGCACCAACATGGGCTGACTACATTCACATAAAACCTGAAAGAGCTTTGAAAAGGAATTCTAGACACACACACACACACAAAAAAAAAAAACCCAGAATTTAATGCAGCTTCTTGGTAGTCGCATTTTTTTCCAGATGGGCTCTGTTTGCTAGCAGCAAGCAGTGGAGCCCTGGCTCCTTTAAGAGAGGTCTTCCTGACTCAACATTGGCAGTGAAGGCTGTATGGCTTCTTTAGGGAAAAGTTTCCTAGATCATGCAAGTTGCACAAACAGCTCTGGCTCTTTCAGGAGGCTGAGCACTTAAATGGGATCTGTGAGCAGTGTGTTACAAATTGCTTAATGGTGACACAGACCCGCTGCAACCCTGGAGCCAGGGTGGTGTGCATGGCCATGTTAGACTGGGTGGAGCCAAACAGGCAGGGTCACAAGTTGTCCTAGCCACGCCCATTTAGCATTTAAAAAAAAGTACTCCTGGTCAAAAAATAATTACAGATATGCACACAATAAAGACAAATTCAGATGGAAAAGACCTCTAAATGGGTCACAGTGTTGGAAAAATGTAGGTAGGCTTGAGAGAAAGAGGAAAAGGAGTATAGACAGTTATAATATAAAAGAGTACAAACAGTTATAGTTTAATCTAGTTTAAAGAAGTAAAGGTGATAAAATTAATATTATACTTGTAGAAAAAGTAATAGAGTAAGAAAAATAAGCAACGTAAAGATGGAATATACACAGAGAGTCTGCTTTATGTATATTATTGTGTTTTCTTTGAATTTTTTGACTGTGAATGAGCTAAGTACAGAGAGACATTTCATTGTATGGGCTGCTAAGCTAAACCAACATATATATGTTAAAGGTATCTTGACTTCAAAATTTGACTAAGGATATGTTGCTTTGGAAAAGAAGTTCTGCTTTTGTTTCCACAGAGGATGAGAATCTGTGGATTCCTTCCAGACTAATGTGGTTCAATGGAACAAGACCCACTAAAAGGTCTCTGTAAACCCCTAAAATTACTTCATCCAACAAAAAGCAGGAAGCAGTTTGGAGAGAACTATGTTCAAATTCCCAATATTATTTATAAATGTTTGTTTACATTAAAAGGGGGATATGATATAGAGATGAATACTTTGCATTTGTATGAATCTTTGTCTATTGATACAAATTTAAGGTTGATTTTGTTACACTGTGTATATGTATTTCTATTCTTGTTTAAGGTATTGTGTATGTGCAGCTCATTTTTACAGGTTAATAGATAGTCATCTATAATAACCAAGCTTGTAGTCATGTTAGTTAGGTTTTCTAGATGTATAGAGATATATTTCAGATGGATAGGTGTTCTTCAAACCTTTCAAAGACTAACAGCATTTAAAAATGTTTTAAGAACTTAGGACTTTTTATGACAATGAGACACATCTGCTCCTGGCAGCACCAATCTACTTCAAGAGGAAGATGGGCATTGAAGAGGCTCCTTATGGAGTTGGTTAGCCATTTGGGCAAAAAACTGCTCTTGCCTTAACTGCTTGATGGTATGCTGTATAAACTGGACATGTAGGACCCACAGAAAAATGAGTGTTGAAGTTGCCTAAAGAAGGTAAGACAATCCTCCAGAGTTCCTGCTTCATGAAAGAATCTGATAGACATTCTGCATGACACAGAAGAAAGTGACTGACAAACTGCCAATATAGGCAGAACTGTCTTTAAAATTTCCTGCTTCATGGAAAAGTCTGCTTAATACTATGGGCCTGTAGGCTAAAGATGGATGCCCCAACAATACAAAAAAAACTTTGGGTGACTGTCCAGGCAGTGAGATGGCTCTGTCAATTCTAGAGTTTTAAAAGTTACTTACAATGTACTTCCTGTTTATGTAGGTAATATTATATACTTCTGGAGTCTTTGATGGAGTTAAAAAATTTATAGTTATAGTTTTCCTTAGTTATTATAAAAATAAAGTAAATATAAATATTATAACTGTAATTCTTGTTTGACACCTGTTTTGTTATATGTAATTTTACTATGTTAAAGTTAAAACCTTCCTTTTTATTTAAACAGAAAAGGGGAGGTGATATGGGAGTCCCCTCTGTGTGCTGTGATTATCATTAATGAATTAAAAAACTGCTTTGGACCTACAGCAAGGCAGAACTTAGGTAGGCAGGGAAAGCTAGGCTGAATGCTGGGAGAAAGAAGGGCGGAGTCAGAGAGATGCCATGGAGCGGCCACCAGAGTCAGACATGTTGAGACTTTGCCAATAAGCCACTGCCACGTGGCAACACACAGATTAATGGAGGGGGTTAAATTAATATGTAAGAGTTAGCCAATAAAAAGCCAGAGCTAATGGGCCAAGCAGTGATTTAATTAATACAGTTTCTGTGTGATTATTTTGGGTTTAAGCTAGCTGGATGACTGGGAACCAATAAGCAGCCTCTCTCCCTCTAACACCTGTCTCCACCTCTCTAGTGCTGGGATTAATGGTGTGTAGTGGTGTGGGACAATGCTATATTCTGTCAATTATGCTTTAAATAAATGCTGATAGGCCAGAAGCCAGGCAGGAAGTATAGACAGGACAACCAGACAGGAAGTAGAGGCAGGGCCATGAGAACAGGAGTATTCTGGGAAGAAGGAAGCTCTTCCCACTGTTCTGTCCAGAAGCAGGATGTTACCTGCCCCGAGCCGTGTGGCTAACATATACTAGAATAATGGGCTAATATAAGTTATAAGAGCTAATACGAAGGCTGAACTAACGGGCCAATCCGTTTATAATTAATATAGACCTCTGTGTAATTTTCTTTGGGATTTACTGGCTGTGGAACCTGGTGGCAAGACAGAAACACCAACAAGCATGCCCTCATGTTACAGTGTGTGACTCCCAAATACTGGGATCAAAGGTGTGTGCCACCACTGCCTGGCCTCTATGAGTAACTAGTGATTTAGCTCCCCACGCTAATCTTTAGGCAAGCTTTATTTGTTAAGGCACAAACAAAATATCATCACATGGGGGTCTTAAAATAAGGAGGGGGATTGCCATTCCAGCTCAGGAGCTCAATGTTCAGAAAACCTTAAAGGACTGGAGGGAAGTGGAGGGAGGCCCCAAACTGTATAAACTCTGGGGGTTCAAGACCTAAGGCAAAAACGTGTGCAGCTGGAGCACATGTAGGCAAAATAGAAACAAAGTCACACCCAGTGCTAGAGCTGCTGGGCCTGAGATATGAAATCCCTCAGCACCCTGAGAGCCAGCTCCAGCTTCAAGCTCAGAAGCCCAGAAAGAGACACCATCTCTTCTCTAGGTCCTTCTCGTCCTCACCGCCTTTCTCATATCTTCCTTCTTTTGTAACTCTACTGAAACTTAACCTCAAGGACCAACACATATTGGTCCTACAAAAGAAGACCCTAAACTGCTAGGGAAACAGCCCAGTTGGTAAATGCACTTGCTGTGTAAGCACAAGGACCCAAGTTCCGATCTCTGGCCTCCAAGTCAAAGTCAGGTATAATGGCCATGCTTATTACCCCCGTGCTGGGGTGCAGAGACAGGTGAATCTTGGGAACTCCTACCCTGCCAGCCTAGTTGTACTGGCAAGCTTTCGGTTTAGTGAGAGACTCCATCCCCAGACAGTAAGGGAAAAAGTGATAGAGGGCACCAATGTCCTCCTCTGGTCTATGTGTGCATGTGCACAGGCACATAGCCCAGCACACACCCATCCTTGGCCAAGCCATTTGAAGGCCACTGTCCAGCTTGGATTTGAAGTAGAGGCTCAGTATTGTCTGATGGACAATTAGAGCAGGGCTGGGTCTCTCTCTCTCCCTCTCCCTTTCTCTCTCTCTCTCTCTCGCTCACACACACACACACACACATACACACACACACACCTGTCATCAAAACTGAAATCTGAGGCCAAATGTACTGTTGCATGGTCATAATCCCAGCACTGAAGAGATTGAGGCAGGAGAATCCTGAGTTCAAGGTGGCCAGCCTGGGCTATGAGAGAATTAAGAGTTCAAGGTCTTCCTACACAGCACATCCAATGTCTCAAAAAATGTTTCTAAAACTAAAGCCAGGGTTGTTGGTGCTTGCCTTTGATCCCAGCTTTTAGAAGGTTGATGCAGAAGGATTACCAGTTTAAGTTCTTCCTCAACTGCATAACAAGTTCAGGACTACACTGGGCTAAGACTCTGTTTAACAACAAAGAAAAGCAGTGTTCAATGACCTCAAAAGAAGCGGTCCCTAGGGGGTGTCTCTGTAAAATTAGTCTGGTCTAAGGAGGTATTCAGGGTCCTGTGGGAAGGCTTTGTAAGAAATGCTGTGTCAGGAGAGCTAGGTGCCTTCCCACCAAGCTGAAGGCCTCCGCTTTCCATCCTTTAGACATCTTGGGAGTCCCTTTGCTGCCGTTGCCATGGTCAACAGCAGGCTCACTGAGAAAGAGAAAGATTTCTTCTGCTCCCCTCTGAGCATCCCATTTGGACCAATCTGCTCGAGAATTCTAGGATAAGGGGGAGGAGAAGCAATGGGAAAGGGCAAAATAAATTTGTCTCCCTTCACTTGCAAAGATGGTACGCGCAGGCACCCTCAGGGAGACTGCAGCGGCGGCGGGGAGTGGACAGTGGGCCAGGGTGGACTACCTTGGGCTAAGCTTGATGGGGACTGGGGACAGCTGCCGCAGTGCACACACACACACACAGAGCAGGCGCTGTGCGCAGAGGCGGGCACCACCAAGCCGCTGCTTGTGCGCCCCCGCCCGGGGCTATAAAAGCCTTGCCACCTGCTGTCCTAGCTACACAGCGTCACTTTGCCTAGAGGGAACCAAGCTACGGTCTCTCGCTGCTGCTGGCCTGGATATGGACCCTGAGACCTGCCCATGTCCTACTGGTGAGCCCCATCCCATCCTGTAGCACTTTGCCTTTTACTGGCAAAGAACCCCACTCCCGTGTCTTCACGCAAGGACATTTGGGGGAGGTGTCCCTTGTTTCCCACCTTTAACCCTGTGATGGAGATAACTGGGGTTGGCTACTCATCTACTTTTAGGTCGGGGGAGGGGAGAGAACGCCAGGTTTTCCTACTTTAACCCTTCAACCCTTCGTGTGGCCTCTTAGGTGGCTCCTGCACCTGCTCGGACAAATGCAAGTGCAAGGGCTGCAAATGCACCAACTGCAAGAAGAGTGAGTACGCCCCCCCCTTTGCCCACCCTAACCCTGCGGCATCCACCCACACCCCAGACACTGTGTAGCAAAGCTTCCTGCTGCAGACCTTCAGATGCGGAGGCTGTATCAACCGAGGTTAACACAGTAGGCCGGACTGTATGGGAGGGGATATTTTGATGAATTTCTGCAAGATATCCGAAGGTAGCTGACAAGAGCTAAGCCCCGCTCTTCAATTTTTCCAGTGCCTGGGGAGCTTTCAGGCCTGTGAGTCTCCTCAGTAAGCTCTCTCCAGCTCACAGCAATGGAATATGCTTGGGGGGAGGGGTAGAGATGGGATCAATGCTCCCTTCTCTTGGGTGTGTCTAGGTATGGATTCCGTGGATTTTCTGGCCTCAGCACCATCCGTGCCCCGCCAGCCTTATGGGGGCAAGTCCCCTCTCAATACCTTTCACATTGTCATGCCTTCTCCTTAAGACCTAATTCTCCCTCAGTCCAGGCCTGAACCCAGCATTCCCAGAGGATTCCCTAGCACCTACACAAGGGGCCAGGACTCTATAGAAGCCCAGCTTCAAGGGCAGCACCACAGAGGCCATCACACTTCATATGACTTTATGAAAGGGACAGTGACCTGTCCTGGCCAAAGCCTGATGGTTCCCCAGCTTCCCATACTCCTTTCTCCTCCCCTTTGATGGTGGCAGATAAAGGCACACACACTTCCCTCCCCCACCCCGTTTTATCCACAGGCTGCTGCTCCTGCTGTCCTGCAGGATGTGAAAAGTGTGCCAAGGACTGTGTGTGCCAAGGTGAAGAGGGGGCCAAGGCAGAGGCGGAGAAATGCAGCTGCTGCCAGTGAGGACCAAGCCCCTCCCACACAGACTCTGGAAATAGTGCTGGGTATCCATGGTGGGGCATGGCTATTGTCCCCTTCCCTGGCTGCTTGCTTGGGAATGTGAATAAATCCTAAGCCCAGCAGGAACCAAAGACTGGCCTTTTTTTCAAATGGGAAGGGTGGGGGGAGCCCACTCCATGGAACCCATTCAGCAAAAAGCCGAAGCCTGAGATTGAGGTTTCCGTATGTTAGAGACTAGAATAGAGCCCTGGAGACATATGCACACACACACAGGTGCATGCACACACAGAGACACTGGCAAGTGGCACTTCGTCCTTTGAAATCCATATCAGTTCTGGGAAAAGGTGGCAGGCCACACCCATAGAGGTTTATCTCTCCACCCTTCCAACCTCACTGAATGGTGGGGCTACAGGAAATTAATTAAAACAAGCCTCTGGCGCCGAACACTTGTGATTTCTGGAATTTTCTAGTTGCTCCTACAAAACTGCCAGCTTTCAGATATTAGAGGAGAATCCAGGGTGGCCCTGGACTTCATCTTGGCAGATCGTCAATTGTGTTTCCAAGGTCACGCCTGAATAGGCAGCCTGTCTCCGCAATACAGATTGCTCGGCCCTTTTCAAACCTCATTTGGTTTCGCTGTCTGTCTATAACTCCCCATCCCCCCTCCCTTTTCAAGGAAGAGTGTGGTAATAAGAGCTTGTATCCTAAGTCGAGATGGCCAGTCCTTAATGAAAGGGAACTCTCAGCCCCACCCAGAATGCCTGAAACAGGAGACATAGACAGTGGGGTGGTAGAAGCTGCCCTGTAAGGGGATATAGGATTGTAAATTCACCAGTCTTCCTCCAACTCAGTTTTTCAGGACATTCCATTCAAAAGCACACCACAGCTATTGTTTTTACTCTAATAGGCTGTTTAAAGAACAGCCGGGTCAATTTTCAAAGATGCTTGGTCCAACCTGCTGGTTCCAAAGCTGTGGGAAGTGATGGTACTGGCTCTCAACTAGATCAGCCAGACACAGAAAGTCCAAAAGCAGACCCTTGGGCTGATAAGGTGGCTCAGTGTGAAGGCACTTGTCACCAAGCGATGACCTGAGTTCAGTTCCCAGAACCCACATGATGGAAAGAGAATCATCTTCCAAAGATTGTCCTCTAACCTGTATCTCTCTCTCTCTCTCTCTCTCTCTCTCTCTCTCTGTCTCTCTCTCTCTCTCTCTCACACACACACACACACACACACAGAGAGAGAGAGAGAGAGAGAGAGAGAGAGACAGACAGACAGACAGACAGACAGAGATAAACTGCGAAACCAGACCCCTGTGCAGTCAGAAGTCAAAGAAGATCAGTAGGGAAAGACACATTCACTAGTTAGGACAAATAAATAGGCCACCCTTTGTGTATCACCGAAAAACAAATCTTAAACTGTGTAAACATGGAAAGACATCATCAAAAGCTAGGAAAGAGATTTGGGAGAGGAAGAGCAGGAGCGTGTTTTTCACTTCTGGGTATAGCCACATTTAAAAAGAAAGAAAAGATTATCACGTATGGTGGCATATACCCACATATGGAAGCTGAAGCAGATTTAGTAGTTCAGGGCCAGCCTGGACTACACAGGAAGACTATTTCTCAAAAGTTAAATAGTATATATAGTTTTGCCTGTGGGGGTCAGACATGTCATCTTCAGGTGCTGTCCACCTTGTTTTCTAAGACAGGGTCTCTCACCGGAACTTGAGGCTCCCCTGCTCAGCTAGGTTGCTGGGCCAGCCAGCTCCATGGATCTGCCCATCTCTGACTCCTCAGGGCTGGGGCTTGACAGATTGATGCTGGCCTGCCACCACACCCTTTTAAGTATATTATCTTGCTGAACCTTACCACTCTATAGAACTGTGTGGATGTTACACCCATTTTACAGGGGGCAATGAAACCGGGGGGGGGGTTCACAGCACTAGAATTTATCAGAACCAGGGTAGGAATTCAAACCTAAAGTCTAGGACATTACATTTAACTCTGCATTGCTTCCGGTCTTCTGGCTTGTCTTATGCTAAAACAAAAACCAAAACCAACTAATAACTTCATGTCCTTTAAAGGTGACTAGCATGAAACCAGATGGGCATGGTGTCACAGGCTTGTGATTTCAGCATTTGGAAGGCTGACCCAAAAGGAGCTTGAGACCAATCTGGGTTACAAGAACCTGGCTCAAAGACACCAAAATAGGACATGGGGAGATGGTTCAGCAGTTAGGAACGTTGGCTGCTCTCGCAGAGAACCTGAGTTTGAATCTTAGCATCCACACAGCAGCTCACAACTGTCTATAACTCCAGTCCTAGAGGATCCAATGCTGTCTTCTGGCCTCCCTGGGCACCAGACACACACAGTACACAGACTTAATGCAGACCAAATACCCATATACATAAAATAAACATTTTTATTAGAAAACCCACAGCAACAAATAAAATAGAACAAGTTGACCATAGTGTGATGAAACTATGATCCTTGTATTACGCTGGTGGGGAGGAAAACTTAGATAGCTGCTATGGGAAACAGTCCAGCCGTTCCTCAAAATTTAAAAATAGAATTATATGATCCAGCAATTCCACTTCTGGGTAAATACTCAAAGGAATTAAACATAGGATCTCTTCCTTCCTTCTACCTCTTCCTCTTTTCCTCCTCGTACTTCCTCTCTCTTTCCCTCCCCTCCTCCTCTCTTCCTCCTCCTCTCGCTCCTCCCCCTTCTCTTTTCCTCCCTTGCTCTCCCTCCTTCTCCCTTCTTCTTCTCCTTCCCCTCCCTTTCCCTTCTCTTTTCCTATCTCCCTCTGCCTCCCCAGCCTCTCCCTCCTCCTCCTCTCCTTCCCCCTTCTCTTTTCTTCCTTCCTTCTCCCTTCTCCTCCCCATCCCTCTCTCTCCTTCTCTTCCTCCCTCCCCTTTCTCTTTTCCTGAGTTGCAATCCTTCTGCCTCGACCTCTGAATTAGTTTCCTCATGCCCGTGCAAAGACAACTTTAGGAAGGCAGGCTTTATTCCGGCTCACAGTGAGGGCATGGGCCATAGCTGCAAGGATGCCATGGTAACAGTGGGAGGCAGCTGGTTACACTGCATCCTCACTCTGGGCAACAGGGAGAGATGAAGGCTGGTACTCAGCTCACAGTCTCCTTTTCATTCAGTCTGGACCCCAGCCTGCAGGATGGTGCTGCCCATAGTGAGAGTGGGTCTCCTTACCTCTATTCACCTAATCCGAAAACTCCCTCATAGACGTGCCCAGAAGTTTGTCTCCTACGTGTTTCTGTATCCTGTCAAGTTGACGATCAAGATTAAACATGTTAATAATGTACCATAAGTTCAACTTAGAAGTTGAATAAAATAAACCACAGATTAGTATATGTAGAACAAATTATGTAAAAGGAAAATGAAAACCACCATATTGATATATACATGCATAGAGATATGTATGCACAGGACAGAAATGAAATCTTCCTGGAAAATCTGGAGGTTCAGGCTTCATTTGTTTGACTAATTTGGGGCATGCTTTGTGGCTCAGGTTAGTTTCAAATGCTCAATCTTCTTGCATCGGCCTTTTGAATGCTGGAATTACATGCACGACCATGCCTCAGCTGTTTAATTTTTAAATATGCAAGTGACCACTACAACTTACCTCTTTTCCCCCTCCCAACCACCCAAATAAGATCAAGGTCTGGTGGCATATGCCTGCAATATCAGCAATCGGGGGCAGAGGATTGCCACAGGTCTGAGGACAGCTTGGTACACATAGTGAGTCACGGGGCAGCCAAGGCTAACTAGTGAAACCTTGTCTTTGAAAAAAAGAAATCAGGAGATCTTTAGATCTTTCCCTGTTAGGAAATAAAAACCTGATTAAAAAAAAAAAAAAAACCACAGTCCCACAGCTTGGATATTAGGAACCATTGAGCGCCCCCTCCAGGGTTTGGGATACAACTCAGCTGCAGAGTTCTTACTAACATGCCCAGAGAAATGAGTTTGATCCCCAGCACTCCAAAAAGGAGGGAACAAATGTGCTGGTCACTTTTATGTCAGCTTGACATGGCTGGAGTCATCTTAGAGGAGGGGTGTCAATTAAGACAATGCCTCCAGAAGATCGGCTGTGAGCACTCAAGCCTGTAGGACATTTTCTTAATGAGTGATTGATGGCAGAGGGCCCAGCCCATCATGGGTGGTGCCACCCTTGGCCAGGTGGTTCTAGGTTCTATGACAGTGGTTCTCAACCTTCCTAATGCTGTGACCATTTAATACAGTTCCTTATGTTGTGGTGATCCCAAACCATAAAATTATTTTTGTTACTACTTCATAATTATAATCTTGCTATGGTTATAAATCATAATGTAAATAGCTGTGTTTTCTGATGGTCTTAGGTGAATTCTGTGAAAGGGTTGTTTAACCCCAAAGGGGTTGAGACTCTCAGGTTGGGAACCACTGTTCTATAAGAAAACAGACTGAGCCAACCATGGTGAGCGAGCCAATAAGCAGCACTCCTCCATGGTCTGAACATCAGCTCCCTGCCCTGTCTGAGTTCCTGTCCTGATTTCCTTCAGTGATGAACTGTGACGTGCAAGCACAAGCCAAATAAACCCTTTTCTTCCCAATTTGCTTTGGTCATGGTGCTTCCTCTCAGCAATAGTATTCCTAACTAAGATAGCAAAGAATCAAAAAACCCTCTTTTAGGCAGGTTGGAATTTAGGTGGCTCCTCCTTTTCCATAAGCAATCTATATTCTGCCACGTGGTTTTCATCTTTCATCTTCCACCTCCTGTTTCCTTCCTGTGTCTCCCTGGTGACTCCTTTGACTCCGTCCTTCTTCCCAGTGTCTTTAGTCTGGTTTTCCCACCTAACTTTATCCCGTCCAGCTATTGACCAGTCAACTTCTTTATTAAACCAATCACAGCATAATTTACCCAGTGTACATAAGGATTATTCCACAGCATATGTATATGTATGTATATATGTGACTGATGTGTGTGAAAATGTGTATGGGTGTGTATGTATGAATAAGTGTATGTGTGCGTATCTGTATGTGTGTGTTTGTATGTATGTGTTTGGGTATGTATGTTTATATGCATAGATGTTTGTGTGTGTGCATGCATTTTTATGTATGTATGTTTGTGTATGTGTGTTTTGTGTGTATGCATGTGTTTGCATGTGTGTATATATGCTGTATATGTGTATTTGTGCGTGTATGTTGTGTGTGTATATACGTGTGTTTGTGTATATTGTATATGTGTGTATGTATATATAAGTGCATATGTGTATAAATGTGTTGTGTTTGTATATATGTTGTATGTTTGTATATATGTTATATGTATGTGTTTGTATATATGTTGTATGTGTGTGCATATGTGTATATGTATATGTTTGTGTCTATATGTGCATGTATGTTTGTATGTATGTGTGTACTTATGTTTGTATGTATGTGAATGTGTATAGAAGCCAGATATCAGACATCACCATCAGGTGTCTTCCTCTATGGTTCTCCAGCATTTTTTTAAAAGCAACTTTATTCATTTTGGGTTTTTTCAGACAGCTCTCTCTTTGTAGCCCTGGAACTCACTCTATAGACCAAGCTGACCTCAAACTCACAGAGACTCACCTTCTGAGTGCTGGGATTAAAGGGTGGTGCTACCTTGTTTTCTGGAGCATGTTCTTTCTCTGCGTGGCTGGCCAGCCACCCCCAGGAACTTCTCTACCTCCCAGTGCATTCGCATGCGTCTCCACACATCCAGCCTTTTATGAGGTGCTGACAATGGGTCACTGCAGGTCCTCAGCAACAGTGACCTCTCCCAGCCCCTGCCCTAGCTTTCAATTTTTATCCTTTCTTAGCAATGAGATTGAGCATATTCCCACTGATTTCTCAGTATTTTGTTGTCATTTTCTGTAATTTCTGATTCATGTCTCTTACCCTCTTTTCTACTCAGCTGTTATTTTTTTCTTCCATTTTAGAAACTCTTTACTTATCCTGGACACTGTTCTTTTCTATCGCTTTTGGTTTGGGGAAATTTTCCAAGTTTCTGCCTCCTAAAGCCATTTTAAAACCACTTATTTTAAAATATAACTTATACGACATAAAATTCAGTCATTATAAATACACTAATCAGTGGTACCAGCCAAGTTCGAGAGTTGGGCAGCCATCACTGCAATCGGGTTCTAGCACATGTCTATCATTGAAGCTCCTGCCCAAATCCCCAATGACCACTGATCTGCAGGGACAGGTGACTGAATCTGTGCTGTTGCATGTGTTAGCAATTTGTTCTTCTATAAAAACTGCTGAGTGATATTTGGATTGTTCCATGTTGTTTATCTGTTCACCAATAATGGGCATTTGAGAGGCTTCCATTCTTGAAATTTTTGATACAGAGCTGTGTTCACAGTGGCTACAGTGTTTGTGCCAGAGTTGTTTATTGATTGATTGATTTGATTCCTCTTGGGCGGATATCTATAGTGGAATTGTTTGCCTCTACTTAACTTTGTGCTTAACTTTTTGTTTATTTTGATATTGTATGATGGAACCCAGGGCCTCATACAAGCCAAGCAAGCACACTCCCACTAAGCTACATCCCCAGCTATTTTAACTTTGGGAGACGCTGCCAAATTGCATTCCAAAGTGACTGAACCATTTTATATTTCTATCAGCAATTGATAGGGTTCCAATTTCTCTATATTCTCACTAAAATCTTTTTGTTTCTATATTCTATCCACTTTAGTAAACATAAAGCAGTATCATTGTCGTTTTATCTTATTTCACTTACTTTTTTAGGCAGGCCCTGTGCAAGTCAGGTGACTGTTCTGCCATCGACTACATCCCCAGCCCTCACTGTACTTTTGCGGCTGTTTTGCTGTCTTGCTTTTGTTTGTGTTTTGTTTTAGATGGAGTCTTGATACTTAGTCTGGGCTAGTCTCAAAACTCATGTCAATCCTCCTGCCTCTGTTGCTGGAATTACAGGTGTGAACCACCATGCTTGGCCATCACTGTTGTTCTGGTTTACACTACCATATTTTCACACACATACCTGTCGTTTATATGCCTTCATTGGTGATGTGTCTATTTAAAAGTTATACCCATTTTTCTCCTTATACTATTAACATAAATTTTACCATGTTTAAATCTATAGGCATTAAGTACATTGCAAATAGGTGACCATACATCTGCTAATTCCCTTTCAGATTCAGATCCATTAATCTACATGCTTGTCCTTGCACCAATACTACATACTTTGCTTTGGGTTTCTTGGGGGAGGGGGGCGCGCATTATTAAACAGACACCTCTTTATTCATCAGATGTGTACCAGACCCTGGGATGGGACATGTCTGTAGATCGAGGCTTTAGGAGAGGAAAAAGCTGGGAAATGCCAAGACCATAGAGAAAACTTTACTATTTCCTCTGGAGAAGCTTGGGGCTGAATGAGCATTCTTAGGATCCTCTGATCCCAAGGGAGGCGATGGTGCCTGAAGGGAAAGAGGCGGCACCAACAATCTGTTTGTATTGGTTTGGGGAAAGGGATGAGTTTTGCTTTTTGTTGCTATTTGTTTAGGTTCTGGTGTTTTGAGAAAGTGCCTTGCTATGTAGGCCAAGCTGACCTCAAACTCAAGATTACAGTCCCTCTCTGTTGTGGAATAGAATATTTGTTTAACTATGTAAAGATGTGTTGCTGTTTTACCTTGCCTGCCTAAGGTACCTGATTGGTCTAATGAAAAGCTGGATGACCAAAAGCTGGGTAGAAGAGGGATAGGCGGGGCAGGTGGGCAGAGAGAAGATGAGAGCCAGCCAGCCAGCCAGCCGATGGCCAGCCACACACAGAGGAAGTAGGAAAGCGGGACAGTACCTGGATGAGGTAAGCAAGCCTTGGGGCAGCACACAGATGAATAGGAATGGGCTATTTTAAGTTTAAAAAACAGGCTAGCAAGAAACAAGTCTAAGCTAAGGCCGAGCATTCATAATTAATAAGTTTCTGTATCATGACTTGGGGGCTGGTGGTCCAAGAAAGCCTGCTACACCTCCCAGCTCAAGCCTTGACTACTGTGGTTTTAGGTAACTTTGAAATATGTCTTTCAGCTTTGACCACTAATATTTATTGTATTCCATCCTTCAGGGGTTTTGATAATGATCTCTGGATTTCCAAGGGACTTTAAGCAAGTACAGGAGACTTAAATATCCGTGGACTCTATCATCTCGACCCAGCCCTCCGAACCATTGCACTACAAAGTATTTATGGATGCTTAAGCATCCCCATGACTTGTGCTAGAACAAACAACAACAATAAACAAACAAAACAAAGCAAAACAAAATGGGTTGTAGACTTCCCAGAGTTCCTGGCCTGGTGGGAAGTGTAGAGTTATCTCAAGAACACCCTGGATGGGATGGAACCTTGAGAACCCCTGGGGCTGGAGACACTTTCAGACCGAGGATATCAAGGCCTGCCTCGTTTGACACGTGGGAAAACTGAGGCTCAGAGAGGGGCCCC
Source organism: Ondatra zibethicus (assembly GCA_004026605.1). Lineage (NCBI taxonomy): Eukaryota > Metazoa > Chordata > Mammalia > Rodentia > Cricetidae > Ondatra > Ondatra zibethicus. The sequence goes on from PVIU01011906.1 coordinate 58,092, forward strand.
AAGCTCTGATGACTTTAAGAAGGGAGATGCAGCCAGCAATGGCAGCACCTATTGGTGATCCTAACACTTGGAAGTAGAAAAAGGATGATCTGGAGTTCAAGGCCAGCCTGGACTACTTGAGATGGTGGGGGTGGGGAGAAGAGGAAGAGAAAAAGATAATAGGAGACCTCATCAGGTGGGGCGCTCAGGAAGACGATGAGGAAGGCATTGGGGACTACAGAAGGAAGTCAAGACCTGGACCTTGTGTCAGAGATGCGTGTAGGTGGCAGGGCCTGGCCCTGGGGCTGACGTGCTGGGCTCGAGGACAAGTATGACAGAGAAGGGCGCAGTGACACGTGTGTGTGGCGCCATTGTAGGAGCTGAGCTCCTCCATGAACAGATGTAGACTTGAAAGCTGGCTCCTCACAGGCAGGCCCTGACTGCCCCAGTTCTGGCCGGACGTCATTGTCTTCATCCCATCACAAGCCAGGCGCTGGACCAGAGGCCAAACTAGGATGGTGACCACAACAGGCCCAGTCACCGTCACCCGGGGAGACAGACTGGACAAAAAAGCGATTTCAACACCAGCAGCCAGAGACAATCCCAGGCCCAAAGCCTCAGCCTGCCGCTCAGCCGCCCACTTGGCCTTTATCAGAGTGCCTTCTGCTTTAACGCTGACCTTTCAGACTCAGTTTCTCCCTTTGTAAAATGGGAATAATGGCTGAGTGTGGCGACCCAAACCTGTGATTTCAGCACCCAGGAAGGAGGCTGAGACAGTAGGACTGCCGTGAGTTTGAGTTCAACCTGGGCTACAGAGGGAGACCCTGTCTCAAAAAACAAAAACAAGGGCTGGAGAGATGCTCAGTGGTTAAGAGCACTTGCCGCTCTTGCAGAGGACCTGAGTTAGCTGACCAGCACCCACTGCAGGTGGTTAGCAGTAACCTAACTCCAGCTCCAGGGGATTTGATGGACGCCTAGGACTCCTGAGGCCACCTGCACTTGTGTGCACATGCCGCCCCCAACACAGATACATAAGCATACATATAATTAAAAATAAAAAAAAATACAGAGCTGGAGGGGTGGCTCAACAATTGCAAGCATTTGCTCCTCTTGCACAGGACTCAAATTCACTCCTAGTGCCCAGCAGGTGGCTCACAGCTGCCTGTAACAACAGCTCCAAGGGGATTAGATACCTCTGGCCGCTGCAGGCATCTGTATTCACACGCACACACTCACACACATATATAATAAAATACAATCAAAAGAAACCATTAAAAATAAAGATAATTACACACATTGTTTTTTCAAGACAGGGTTTCTCTGTATAACAGGCTGGCTGTCCTGGAACTCTCTTTGTAGACCAGGCTGGTCTTAAATTCACAGAGATCTGCCTGCCTCTGCTTCTCAATCGCTGGAATTAAAGGTATGTGCCACCACTGCCCAGCTAATAAATATTTTTTAAAGATTTATTTATTATGCATACAATGTTCTATTAACATGTACACACCAGAAGAGGGCACCAGATCTCATTATCGATGGTTGTGAGCCACCATGTGGTTGCTGGGAATTGAACTCAGGACCTCTGGAAGAGCAGCCGGTGCTCTTAACCTCTGAGCCATCTCTCCAGCCCCCAATAAAAAATATTTTTAAAAACCCTGCCAGGAGTGGTGGTCCACACCTTTAATTTCAGCACTAGAGAGGGGGAAGTTAATCCCAGGCCAACCAGGGCTACACAGTAAGACTCTGCCTTAAAAAACAAAACAAAAAAATCCTAAAGCTGGGCAGTAGCGGTGCACACATTTAATCCCAGCACTTGGGAGGCAGAGGCGGGCAGATCTCTGAGTTCGAGACCAACCCGGTCTTCAGAGTGAATTCCCGGACAACCAGGGCTACACAGAGAAACCTTGTCTCGAAGAAATCAAATATAAAATAAACTGCAGATAACAGTCATCCCTCTATTACAGTGTTGCTGGAGGACTAAATTCACGTGAGTACAGCACTGAGTGCTGAGCTTGAGGTGTGGACTACACGTACCGTGGTATGGCCAGTGGCTGTGACTGTATGAAGTGGTCCAGAGCTGGGAACAGAAGGAGTTAGCAAGTTAAAGAGTACAAGAAGGCTTTTGAGGATTGGCCTTCATTGATTTATTGATGGGTTGATGTTTTGAGACTGACTTGTGTACACAAGCCTGACCTCAAATTCACTGTGTAGGCAAAGACGACTTTGAACTTCTGTTGCCTGCATCTACTCCCTAAGTGCTGAGATTACAGGTATGAGCCACCTTGGCCAATGTATTTGTGTTGTTTTTGGAGACAGGGTCCAGTGAATAGCCCACGATTGTAACGCAACTCTTGCTCTATGCTACGGTATGGTTCGTGAGCCGGGCAAGGGGCTGGAGATTGACACACACGCAAGAATTCCAAGATCACCCCCTGAATCAAGAATGCCAACTTTATTGTGTTCCAGGGCAGCTTGTATAGGGTCTCCTTGACCAAAGGCCACGCCCTAACTCTCAGCTGCAAGCCCACCAGAAACCACTCTCCTGTCTCATGCTCAGAGCAGCTGCAAGCACAGAAAAACAAGTGGTTCACAGGAAATTCAGGGTCTGGGAGTCCCCAGTCCCCAACACAGGATTACTTACTCTCACAGTTCTCCAGCCTCAGCTCCCTTGGTGCTGGGTTTACAAGGATGTGGCAGGATATGGCCTTTAGACTGAGACCCAACAGGTGGACAAGCAGAAAGAGTATTCTAGACACAGGGAGCAAAAGGGGACAGAGCCTGGAATTAAAGGGCAAGCCATTGTGATGACTCGCTTATAAAGAATAAAACACTCCAAAAGTGATGAAGTGTCACTCTCATAATTAGTAAGGTGACAACAGACCGACTTCTGATTTATTTTCCTTTGAGTCAAGGTTTGAGATTCTCTTGCTTCGTCCTCCTGAGTGCTAAGATTATAGTTGTGTACCACCATGCCCTACTCACAAACTTTTTTGGAGAGAGGCTCAAGTTTGGGGCGGCCTTGAACTTGTGATGTAGCTGAAGATCACCTGGCACTGTGATCCTCCTGCCCCTACTTTCCAATGTTGGGCTCACAGGCGTGTGCCACTGTACCTAGTAAGACACAACCCTTCTGGATCTAAGCCTTTATCTGGTTGGCATAGATTCCCAATGGTATGTCCTTGTCTGATGTTTTATTTTAATATTTGTGCATTTTATTATAAAGAAAAATGTTTTCTTACCATTAGTTTAATGGCTAGGATTTATTTTAACAAAACCAAATTATTAAAAGGAAATCATAAAAATCATTTAACATAAGTGTTATTAATGAAAATACTTTTAGTTGACACATACAAATCCCATTTTTGCTATCTACCACTTGAAGATTCTCTGCTTGAGTACACTGTGCTATGTTCTGGCTAAACACATGTGATAGAGGGGTCTGATGGAGCAAACACCCAAAGAGACAGGGACCTCTGCATATTTGCATGCTTGGGCTTGGCGATGCGAGTGTAACTGTGAGAACTCTGATTGGAGGACAAATGGTGATCTAGTGGGAAAATTGCTCTGGGCATCTAATGTCTTGTTTAGGTATTTCCACTGGTCCTGAGTATTTAGAAATATGAATGACTATAGGAAGGGAGTCTCCAGAGTGAGCTTTTCTTGGTCTGGTTGAGGCCCCTGCGCTGTGTTGCACCATCGCTGCTGGGCCCTCACTGGGACTCTTCCTGGACATCCCATTGCTGGCCTGTGTCGTGGAGACCCTGCAGCCCCTGGTCCAAAGGACCGACACCCCCGCCCCCCCCCGACAACCTCGTGCTCCAGTAGATCACAGATGGGGTGGATGTTAGGGTGGTTCTGGGCCTGGGTAGTTGCAGGGTTGGTCAGTTCGCCAGCTTTTCCCTTTCTTCGCCACCAGGGTGAGCTCTCCTACATTGCCCTGGCTAGTTTACCCCTTGCAGCTATAAGCAAGAGGTGGGGCCATTTCTGTCACTTTCACTGCTCAGGGTCGGTTCTCCCACACCTATGCCCTCAGGGCCAGCTCTGTTGTGTACCCAGTGAGGTGCAGGGGCCACTCTCCAGAGTGCTGAAGCATCAGGAACAGCTCTCCCACCTGCCTCAGGCATCGATGGGGGAAGAGGGTATCTCTTCTCTGCCCATCCTGCTATGTGACGGATGAGTAATGGAGACAGATCTCTCATGCCCACGACCTCGGAGCTGGCTCATTTGTCTAATGTTTGAAAATGAAAGGCTTCCTCTCCACTATTTGCTCTTATGGTAGAGGGGAGGGGGGCAACATGTCCTGCTGTGGCTTGCAATCTTATGCTGGATCTATGAAGTTGAGATTATATATGCAGATACCTTTTAAAAATTATGGATCAGTGCATGCTGGCAAATGCACTACCACAGAGCTATATAACCAGCCCCGACCCCATCATACATTTACTTATTTACTTAGCTTACTTTTTTTAAAACAAAAAATTATGTATACTGCTTTGCCTGCATATATACCTATCTGCCAGAAGGCGGCACCAGATTTCATTATAGATGGTTGTGATCCACCATGCTGGGAATTGAACTTGGCCTCTGAAAAACAGCCAGTGCTCTTAACCTCTGAGTTATCTCTCTGGTCCCCTTAGTTTACTTTTTGCTTTGAGACAGAGTCTCACAATGTTGCCCATGCTGGCCTTGAACTCACTCAATAATCCAGGGAGGTTTTTTTTTCCACAATTAATTTTTTATTATTGCATTATAAATAGTACCATTCAAAATTTCCACCTCCTCCGCTCCTCCCATTTCCCTCCCGCTTCCCCACTCCCCCTCCCCTTTTCCCCTCCAGTCCTAAGAGAGGGCAGGTTACCCTGCCCTGTGGGAAGCCCAAGGCCCTCTCGTCTCCATTCAGGCCTAGGAAGGTGTGAATCCCAACTGA